>BSSO01002287.1:0-19819 GCA_030267885.1 Mesembryanthemum crystallinum | reverse complement strand
CAAAAAATGTATTGCAAGGGCATTATAGTCATTTTGTGGCTTAGTGGGTACGCTGATCACTTTGTTGAAAGTTCAGGGGTACCCCAGGTACATTTCCAAAACTTTGGGTACCACAGGCATTTCATCAAAGTACAGGGGTACCCCAGGAAATTTTCGAAAAAATTAAGCCATTGTTTGTCACTTCGAGCAAATCTTATTGGGTTGGTTATTTCAGATCGGGTATTATCTAAATTTGGGTCAAATCAAATGTCAATTAGGTATTAAATCAAGTCTATTCAATCTTAGTTTTGGGTCGGGTTTCACAAGGTCTAATAATTAGAGTAATACTGTACGAAAGAGTGTAACTGATCATATAATGACCAAAGACACTATTGAAAAGGATCATATATATGTCTATGAAGATTGATATTTAATCGCATGTCCCTGAAACCCAAAATGAGCCTTAAAGATTGTGATTATTGGTCCAACCTCATGCTTTAATACAAGACTTTATGAAAAAGTTAAATTGAAAAGAAAAAAAAAACTATTTATGCAATTCTATACTCTAACTTCATTAATAATTTTGGCCATATCATGACTCAATCCTAAAAATAAAATAAAACAAATCGCATATCATGTAATTAGCTAGCCAATGAGATATTGGCATATTGGTTGAGGCTAATATTTCTCAGTTTTGAGCCATCTCTTTAATACTCACTCCGTTCTAATTTAGTGTCGCATTTAAAAAGTCAAGTAAAATTTGTTAAATTTCACCCTTAAATAATTGGATTTTTTTTGTGGGGAACCACCTTATAAATAGGTGTTTTTGTTAACTCCCTCCTTATAAAATGTTTATGGTGGGGAACCACATTTAAAAAACTTCTGCCATGAGAGTCCCCCCTTATCCAAGTTTCAGGCCAAAAAAATTTGTTTTCTCCCCATTTTACCCTCATGTATAAATCACATGCCATTCAATTGTGTTTTATTTCTCCCTATTTCTCCTTTTTCCTACCATTTCCATGATTTAATGGCAACTAATGAGTCATTGAAAAATTATGAAAATGGCAGGAAGATGGAGAAATAAGGGGAAAAAAACACAATTAAATGGCAAATGACTTGCATATGAGGGTAAAATGGGGAGAAAATAATTTTTTTTTGACCGAAAACTTGGGTTAGGGGGGACTCTCAGAGCGAAAGTTTTTTAAAAGGTGGTTCCCCACCATAAACATTTTATAAGGGGGAGTTCACAAAAACACCTATATATAAGGTGGTTCCCCGCAAATATTCCTAAATAATTCAAAAAGATATATCACTAACCGTCCGTATACATCATTAGTACTTGTTTTATCCCAATACCTATTTTTGGTTACTTGTTAGATGTAGTTTCAAGAAAAAACCAAGTTCTTTCTTTTTTTAACTATCGTGTTATGATGTAAATTATTAATAATCAACACATTGGCAAATCCACATGGTAATTTGCATACCAAATAAAAAAAAGAGGTCATTATTCATCTTAGTTTCCCACGAGAATGTGTCCCTAATGGGTGTGGTGGTCAAAGTTATTCCTGAGAAGAAGCCTTGTTAGCGGAGGATAGCATTGACCTTGAGGTTAGTGTAAGGATCGGTTGGGTCCTGATCAATCATTGAGATGGTTTCAAAACCCCAAAAATCAAGGTCTTGCTCATTGTGTTCTAGCTTAAGGATTAGTGCCTTGTTGATGGTTGCTGATAGAGTGTAGGCTAAGACTTCCAGTAGAGCATCTCCCACCATCATTTCAACAATATGATTGCGGTCAACCTATGAACCCATGGGCGTTCAAGCAACAAGTTGATGGATGCGAGGATGACAATCACAATGAACTGAGCTATTTTCTCAATCGGACCAAAGTTGACATTTATTGAGAGGGTACTAACGACTTACCTCTTGATGTTGTCAAAGCCTCTTACTCCTTGTGTGGCGTGCACAAGGTCCTTTTTATCAATGCCAAGGGTCCTTAAGGGGCAAACGTGCACGGCCGAGCCATTGTCAACCAAGGTCATGGGAACCTACTTTTGCTTGCAAACCATGTTAAAGTAGAGTGCCTTGTTGTGGTGAGACCCCTCTTGAGGTAAATCCTCATCGAAGAAAGTGATTGCTTTTGATGTATTGCCATTGACAAGAGTCCACAAGTTCTCCATGTGAAACTTGTGGTGAGATGGTTGTATTATTGAGAGCATTAAGAAGTGTTTTACGATGAGTCAATGAAGTTGTGATGAGTTTCCAAATAGAAATGTCTAACTTTGGTATCTTGAACTTGCTTGAGAAGCCTAAGACCATCGTCCTCTTTCTCTTGAGGCTCTTTGAGTGGAGTTGCCAAGGAGTTGTACATTAGTAATAGTGTACAAAAAGCCTTACCAATTTTCACATCTTCAGTTTGTAGTTGCCCATCCTTATCATGGATAGCACCAATAGTTGTAGCAACCCTCTTTTCCATGAGCTTATCAAATAATTAACTGCAGTTGAGCTTTCTGGCAATAGCATTGAAGAGCAACCTTTCTCTTAGGTGGTGGTCCTCTCTTCCTCAATCAACACATCAAAATGAGGGGTAAGTTGTAGTTGTCGTCGTTGAACAGAGCAAAGCTTAGTGTAGCAATCTTTAACTCTCTAATCAATATTGCTGAAAGTTTCCTTATGAAGCTTCTTCAGGTGAGGTTTGAGGAATTTAAGCTTGGTAGCAATCTAGTACATTGCACAACCCAATAACATATATCTGCCATCTTGCTGGTGTTTTATTAACAATATAAAAGATTGCTTGAAAACTAGTCCTTACAAGATATGGAAAATTTAAAATATTGTTTGGTAAAAAATCCGAGCTATTTTTCTTTTGATGTAACTTATAAGTTTGAGCAATTTGATTTGGGCGCTACCAGGACAACACTTTGACCATTAATAATTATAATTATATAAATTGAACGATAACTTTCTTATCAGGCCGCCTGATATATCAGGCAAGTACTGGGCAAATAAGAAGTGATACTGTGTAATCAAAAATCAGTATTGGAGCGATACTAGGTTGAGAAAAAAGCGATAATATTTTTTAGGTCATCAGTGCCATTTTTCAAGTCACCAGTACAACTTTTTCTTTACCAAGTACTATCCGCCTGATATATTAGGTCGTTTCATATGATATTCTGTATGGATTGAAAGCTTATAACAAAGTGATATTTTGAAAATACTAATCAAGATGAATTTAAAAGTTACTCATACTTTTACTTTATTTATCATCATATTTTTTTATAAAATAGTTAAAGTTGATAATCTTTAAAGTCAAACTGTTTAAGTTTCGAAGGAACGAAAACCCGATGCCCGTTGCCTAGTTAAAAACTCTTACGACGGGAAGTCGGGATGTAGTGGCGTACTTGTTGGCACCTCAACGGATCCTGCGCAAGTTAGAGAACGCAGTAGCGTAAACTGGTCACTCGTCATTTGTCAAGGTCAAGCCTCCTTCTAGATTCCGCCATTGCTCTCTCTCTTTCTCTTTCTCTTTCCCTCTCTCTCTCTCTCTTTCTTGATGACATTTCTGTGCCCTAAATTTGGCACCTCATCGCTCGCTTCACTGTTCCATTTCGATCATCGACGCGAATTGTTCTTTATTGTCAATCGAATTGATGTTATGTTCGATGAATCCTGGGCTTCGGGCTTTCGGACTCCTGTTTTTGATCGTTCTTAGCTGTTCACCAGGTACGTATAATTTGATTCTGCACCTATATTTGATTCGATCATGGTTTTAATTTCGATTTATGTTGATTTGATCATATATTTGGAATTGTGATTATCCTAAGGGTTTCCAAATTATAAGCAATAGCGTTGAATCTAGCTATGTGCTTGTGTTCTTTTATTAATTTTTAGTGATTAGGGACAATTGTTGAATCTATCTTGAAATGGGAAGGAATAGGCAGCATAGGAAATATGACCATTCTAAGTTTCTTGAAAGTTGATAAACGCCTGTGTGAGGATTAATTCGATGGGCTCGATTGGAAATTACCATCAAAATATGTGAACTAAATGTCTATACTGAGAGTAGATTAATGAGGGGCCTAAAATGTAGACTGTAGAGACATATAACTGGAAAGATTACTCGTGCTAGCTGTAGGCTTAACCTTGATCATCTTTTGGAATGTCGAAGGGAAGAAATGCAAAAGAATTCTCTGCACAGGACGTGTTATAAGGCTTGCTATTATGGTATGTAAGCAATATATTCTTTAGGAGGAAGGTTGAAAATGATTTTCTTTTGAAGAAGCATCAAACTCAGATACTCAAGTACACGAGGATAATGTGGATCATAAGTTCTATATTGGGTTACATTGTGATTGATTTGAGAGCCTCCATCCATTATTAGTTTACAGCAGGAGATTACTTTACTGTCGTATCATGAAACTAGTTAGAAGATTATCCTTTTGTCAGGCACTAGCACAATGCTCAGAACCATAAAACAATGGTTATTCTGAGCATAAGTGAGTGTTTAATTGAGAGATCGAAAGCCTGCTAAAAGCTAAGGTTTGGATATCAAAGTTGCAATCACCTTCATTGTACTCAAAGGAAGAGAAGGGAAAGGAAATAGGAGGATGATACAGGATTTCAATGTCAATCTGCCCTAAAGACTACAGCTCAAACTGAGGCTTTTGGTCTTTTCTAGGAACATATTTGTTGTGCCGAAACTGATCAACTTTACTGCCTATGTGAAGCTCTGTAAAGATATATTGCCTCAGGGATAGTCAACTCAGAGCATCACCAGTACCACTATCAGTACCAGAATATTTTGTTGAAACGAGGCTGCTGCAAAATTGGTGCTTGCCAAATGCAGTGCTTGAGTTGCTCAAAGTTTTCTTGGAAGCTTTTGACCAAGTAAATGGACACCTTGACGCAGTCCATGATAGGAGCTGAAATTGTGAATAAAGTGCATGTAAACTGATGTCAACAATTGAAGCTTTGTATTTTGACGTGGATACTGACCTATCAAGTGTAGTCTTAACCTTCTTCGTTCAACTTGTAAACTTTCAGTAGGCACAAAAGATGCAAGCTCATTACCTAGGATGATAAGAAGAAAAACGGCAAAAACCTGATACTTTGATAAAATATTTAATATTATACAGAATGCAAGTCTTCTATCACTTGCAAAATGATATTGATGTACTTGCAAGCTTGTGTCTATGTTTGAATTCTGTCATTGAAGCAAGCAGTGAGGTACTTTCTTGTTGAGGTGGAAAGGAGAAGGTGTGGGGGGAGGTGGGCTACAACCATCATGAATGTGTTTGATTCTTTACCAGTTCAAATGGTATGCCAGACCATTGCAAGAGCGCTTATTTTATTTATAATGCTGTCTTTAGTACTAAGCAAAGCTGGTTTTGCTATTCTAATTACGACTCTTCATGTCTATCAGTCTATCATCCTAAAAACAGTAGATCCACTTTTTGTTTGAATTGGGAACATGCACCTCACAATATCTTGATAATCACTCTATTACTAAGCATTTGTGCCGTGGATCCTAAACTCGTATAATAAAGCCTCTTTGGATAGCTGGTCGTCCACTTGCCTAGTTGCCCTTAGCATGCTTAGTAGGATTCACAACCAAAGCGACTTAGTTGAGTGGGTGAGATTGTCTTCTTTCACCCTCATGGCCAAGATTATCCCAGTACTATGTACTTCTAGTTTGTTAAAGAAGGTAGTGGGTTGGTGGGTTAGAGCCTTTGAGCCTAGGTTGGCTTGATGCTCTCGCCACCTCCAATAGTGGGCTTTAAGATGGAGGGCTAGGAATGATATGGTGTTATGCTCCTAAGGTGTACTTAGGAATTAGATCAATGGGACATTATGTCCCCTATAGTGGGAGGTAATTCATGGATCAGTGATCAACACGATAAATGATGTCGTGTGATGGTAGATGAAAAACTGGTACCTTGTAGTACGGTGAGCTAGTACATATTTTCTCACTTTCATTTAGAGAAACCTTTCTAAATAGTACTCCCTTCATTTAACAATGATGGTCTTTCTTGACTTTGCAGTAATATTAAGACACCCAGTTAGTAACATCCAACATAGAAGATAAGCAACTATTATGAAACAGAGGGAGCAATCAAATATCCTCTTGTAGAAATTCCTACTGTATATTCTGTTTTGTTTTGTGTCACTGCATTCTGCGGAAAATCTTATATCTTTCTTCTATAAACTGCCTTGCTGCTTCTGAGATGCATTTTATTTGTAGAAGAATTCCATAGATATTCTTCCATGTATTCTGAAATGTTGTGAGGTTTCTTTTGTAGGACATGTACATGCTGCAGTTGTCACTCTTCATTCGATTCAAATATACAAAACTCATGATTGGTTGAACAAACCAAATGTGTACTTTCAGTGTAAAGGGGAGAACAAGACAATTCTGCCAGATGTCACAAAAGCCAATACCATATATAGTTTTAAAGGGGAAGAATCATGGCAGGTATCAGTTCATTGCTTGGACTATTACTCTTGGTTATTTAATCAGTTGTTGAATAGAAGTTTTTGTCCCTGCTCATTTCTTTAAATGACCTATGATTTTTGCAAATGTTTTATCCCTCCCTGGCTCCCTCTACTGACATTGTTATTTTCTGTTCATTTATACTCGATGTCCACTATTTCCCTTCATATAACATTGTGGCAGATTACGACTCTGTCAACTCTCTTTCTCTATCTGTATATTTTAAACTCCTCTAAAAACTTAGGCCCTGTTTGGGGTGGTTGCCACTTGCCAGTTTTCAGTTTTTTTTGGAAACTCAAAAACTGTGGAAACTCAAAACCAGTTTTTGAAAACCACTTTTTTTGGTTTTCAGTTTTCTGTTGTCAGTTTTGAAAATGAAGAAGGGAACTGTAAGTACAAACAAATTCAGCTTTAAATTAAATTTCTACAAAGAGTTGAAAATTTTTCAAAACCAAAAATTGGCAACTGGCAACCACCCCGAACAGGGCCTTAAAATATATTACAGGAGCATCTAAGACAACATAATAATCAATTAAGGTGATGAAAAGCTGTTTTGGGAAGTGTGCTTTATTTATTTATTTATTTATTTCCAAATGGGATGGTCAACATTGCACAAAGGGAATATTAGCAAGAGTATTTGGCTCCACTCCAGTTTATGTGAAAACGACATTGAAAAGGGTTTTAAAACAACTAGCTTCCTCCATAAATTATGATGGTAACAAAGGGAAGGCTCTAGGGGAAAGGACATGTAGAACTGAAGGTGCATAGTTTATGTTTTTCATGTCTTAGTTTGAAGGTAACTAAGTTTTCCCTTTGCTTTTGTTCTTTAGCTTGGGATTTGTAGCACTGGTAGCTTAGGGTGTGGGCCTAGGAAGGAAGAGAAGCTATTTTGGACGGATGTTAATTTTTGGGTTAGTGCTTTTGTTTTATGGTTGTTCTCGAGGTCTCTTTGTCAGATTTACATGAGCATTTTAAAACTATAGTATTTGGTAATCTAATCTAGGAGACCATCTTGTTCTCATCATGTATTCTTTTCGACTTGCTATTTGTAAAATTACGTTCTTATCTTTATATATAAATAAAAACCACGAGTACTTGGCTCATATTGTGGCTTACTAGATTATCCTCGATGCCCAAGTTTATGCTTATTCCATGACTGGATACCTGAGTTATTGTTGTTCGGGTTTTCATTTTTGTGGTTAGAAGCTTTTCCCTAGTTTTTCAATGTTGATTTTTTTTTTACTTTTGTTATTATTAAGATCTACTTGGGTTTATCAAGGATCTCACACACAGGAATGATATTATAGGAACGATACACATGGATTACAAGCGTTTACACATGAAAGACCCAAGGCAGGTTTAAAACCACATCTGCACTACAATATAACTCTTCTTCTCAAAGGACAATGTCACAACTACAATAAACATCTTACATGAGAGATAAGACCTCTATTTATATAATCTCCAAGGAGTCTACCGTCCTAATCCAATCCAAAAAAGACATTAAGAGACCTCATATTAGTAAACAGTTTCTTTTTTACCAAAATATATTCTAGTAACCCTTGCTAATAAAGATATTCTTGCTTTAAATAAAACATATGGAAAATATCTCAAATTAATTCCACAAGAGATATGCCAAAAATCAAGAATAGCACGCGCAAAGACAACTTGCTCAGCTCGCCTACACGTGTATCAGTACTCAGAATGCCATGTAAGGCTTTTGTTGCAAATCTTATGCAACTTCTGCTTTTGGGCTTCACCTCCACCTCCACCTCTACCTGGAGATAAATTGACCCGAACCAAGGACTAATTCACATCAATTTTTTCGATGTTCATTCACGATCCACCTAATATGACAAAATCCCCATTCAACCATGGAGACACACCGAGGTGTTCAACAAACTTGACTTTTCTTCTTTCCGTACCTTCACTGAAGGGATATTGACCAAGTCCCAAATATCTTTCATTAGCTCTCACTCGCACAAAGCACCCTCGATTCTCCATACCTTTTTCGGTCCAAGACACAGTCTACGATGTGTGAATCTCACCTTGCGTGCCAATGGATTTTCCGTCCCGTCAACAACCTGTACTCTCCCTGCGATGTACATTGTTCATCTCCTTGTTCTCCAAGCTATCACCGTTACTCCCTTGACAACCTTCCATGAAGCTTTTCAAACACAACCTAGTAGACACTATCTAAACCAATATCAAATTATGGTCTAGACAAGAGACATACAGGTCGTACATGACATCACACAACTCTTATTTATTTTGTGGGGTATTTATTTTGACAACATTCTTCCTCATTAACCCAATTGTCTTACTATTAGCAAAATAACCCTTGCCAAAATTCGGCCTCACGAAGTTATAGAATTTTACCATGGATGGGGAGATGTGAGAGGATGCTCCGGAATTCCAGAATCAAGACTCTACCAATCGCATCTTTAACCCCTGCCCCTGCGGCCAAAATTTTGCTATTCGCTACAATCACGAATCCATCCTCTCCATGTTGTCATCGGTTTGGAGTTAGGACAATCCTTTTAAATGCCCTAACAACAATCCGAGCAAGTACGGCAACTCTTTCCTCAGCCTAATATATCTTTCTTAGTGATCACCTCTTTGGTTTCCTCTTCCTCTGCCATCGAAACCTTAACACCATCAATCTCGAAGGATTCTCCTAACTCTCTGCAACAAAGATTCTCTCTGACAAATAGATATGGAGGATTCTTCTGATATTCTCGCTCTCTTCGGCGAAGACTTTATCTAAGATTAGATCGTGACATCATCACACTTGAGTTTGCCTTTTTTTCTTTGATGTGCTAATCGTGGTCACTGTTGTATCCCAATTTGTAGATGAAGAGGACAATCAAAGGAAGGCATGATTTCATTGTCAAAGTTAATTTCCACTGAGTTTACTTGCCTCATGATTTCATCAAATTTAATAATATGATCTTTTCAATCATCTCCAAATCAAATAACATATGCATAAGATGTATGTTATTCGCAACACATGGTATCTCGCACATGTTCTCATTTTTGTTCCCATGAAAGCCACATTATGGTTAGCGTCAACCTCAATCCACCTTGAGCTTGTCGATATAAGCTTCTTCCAATCATTCATCTTGATGGAGTTGTTTTTTTTTCCCTCCTAATATAGATAAAGCTCCTTTTGTGGTAAATAGTCGGTAATTTTATGTGGATTCTCACCATCACCTAACTTTACCAAATTGTTACGATCTTATCGGGTTTGTTAGGATCTCACACACACAACAATAATATTAATAGAACAAGAAAACAAGCTCCTTAACACGGAAATTCTAAAGCGTGGAAAAATCATGGTTGTACTAGGATTTTCTTTCTTTTATCAAGTGGGATGGGATCACAACTCTAATGAACATCTAACCAGAGGCCCCTATATTTAGGCTATGTTTGGCAACTAGCTTTAGCTGTGAGCTGTAGCTGTAAGCTTTAGAGAACTTTCATTGTTCCAAAAGTTAAAGCTCCTCCCAAAAGCTGCCAAAAGCTGCGTGCCAAACACGCACTTAGTCTCGTAGGAGCCTACCTTCCTAATCCAACCCAAACAAAATTAGAAAGCCTAATAGTTTCCCAAAATCTATCTTATATCCCTTGGGAAATTACCTTCCTTGTTACGTTAGGAAACAGGAATTAATCAAGACATTCTAGTATTAGATGAAACAGGTGGAAAATATCCCTAAATAATACCATAAAAATAATATGCCAAAAATCGTTGAATAAAACACGTACAAAAACAACAGCTTACATAGCCTCCTTGGTCATACACGGCCGTGTAAGGCTTTTCTTGTTCACCCAATTTCCAACTCTTTTACTTTTCTTACCTCATTCTTCTGCAACTTTTGCGTTGACTCCATAAAATGACACTTTGGGCTTCCACTCATCTATCGCCAACAAAACAAACCGAAACATCAACCCTACTATGTTTCTCGAACTCGGCTTCAAGTCTCGGGCACGTATACATGTTTATGTGTCACTCGCTGTTTTTCAAAGCTCTCCGATTTTCGCCTTAAATGAAGTGTCAATTGGCCATGTACATTTTTCTTTTTCTTTTCTTTTCTTTTTTTTTTTTTTGGATAACATGGGTATCCAAGCTTTGCCCGACTAATCACATGGGCTGTGAAGTTATCGACCAGGAAAACCTCCAATTGCCCTATGGGAATTCGAACTTAGGACCTCTGAAATAGATCTCAGAGCTCTTACCATATGCAGTCTAGTACTTCTTACCAAATAAGTAGGTCAATAGTTAAGTATAATGTATGATTTGGTCAATTACAAATGAAGCTCAAAGTTGCTCACTATTAACCCTCTCTGCTTGTTGAAAATGGATTGTTTTACTTGTTGCTATGATTAGAGAATTGAAATATATCTGCTGATCGATAGGCTTTGTCAGGTAGTGATTTGGCTGAGAGTATTTGTCTTTAATTTTGACGATAAACATTTTTGTTGTTGTAGCCTCTGACGAAACTTTCAAGTAAAAAGTGCAAGAGATGTGGATTCTATGAGAAGGGTGGTCTTTTGTCACTTCATGATGTCTTTGATGAATGGGAGCTTTGCCCTTCTGATTTTACTGCTCCTGATGGGACATACACTCATGTAAAAGAAAAAGAATTGAACGCCACTTTCCAGTGTCCGAAATGCATAGATATGGGTGCAGGTAATTTCTTTTAAACTTATATTGCGTGGTAAAATGTTGTTTGAATGCTTAATTAGTGGAATTGTATTAATGCAATTCACTGCCAAGTGTTTGGGACAACTTTGTTTGAATTGCTCACCTGCATGTAAGTCTGAGATGATCTTTGAGGGAGCTGTAAACCCATGTATCCATCTTTTCCACATCCATATCCACCTACATGCCACCCTGAAAACATTTTGCGCTTTACGAATCATGAGCATATTTCTATGTTTGTGAGTTGTGACAATGAGCAATCTGAAGTGCCAATCATGTTCAAAATTTGTTGTTTCCCCTCCACCAATTTTAGAATTATATCAGATTGCAGTCTATCATTGTTTCGTGCATTTCGTACGACCACTAGTTTTTAGGACTTTTCTCAAATGTGGGATAATCAGAGCATTCTTTTTTCTGAAGTTTAGCTTCTTGTTTCCAATATCGTGTTGTAGATTCTCATACTGCCCCTTCTGATAGTGGAGCAAAAGGAACAAGCATTGCTTTGGTGATACTGATCAGTGCTGCAGTTACAATTGTTGTCTTAGTTGGCTTTGTGGGAGGGTATAAGTACTGGCAAAAGAGAAAGAGGCAGCAAGAACAAGCACGATTTCTGAAGCTGTTTGAGGAGCATGATGATATGGAGGACGAATTAGGACTAGGAGAGATTATTTAACCACTTGCCTGATAGTTTAGGTTGCAGAGATCTGTAAATTACACCGCACGAGTTACCTGCATAGAAGAAGCATTGTTATCTGCATAGAAAAAGCATTGTTATCTGCATAGAAGCATCCATTCTTTTCTTTAATCTCGATTTTGAAATTCTGAAATCGTGTGTACATGATATGAATGTTTGTACCTTCCTCTTGCCTTTCCAGAAAGAGAGATGAAAGTTAGAGATCTGCTGTTTTGATTCCTCTTGCTCGTTGTTCCCTCTTTTGAAATGTTACAATTAATAAAGAAAGCAAATAAATAAACAAAGAAAACTCGGTTTTTACGTTGTTTATATTGAATATGAGAACGAGTAATGCTACATACATTGCCCACAATTTTTATCACCTTTATTGATGATTAATTTTTGCAGAACCTATGTGTTATGAATAAAATTTGTCCGTAACGATTATAGATGTAGCATTACTCATCTTAGAAGTGGTTGGAATGACCATGTAGATGGGTACAGGAGAATCTAGGGATGGGTAGCTCGGTTGCCTTTTTAATTTTTTGGAAGTACTTTCTTTTGGTCGACAGCCAACTTGTACAACAATGCGACAAGTAGAGTATACAACTGCTGACCTACCTGTATATAAGTAAAATAAAGTCAGAAAGAACCGGATTAGCCATGTTTGCTCGTGAACTCAGCAAACAAACAAATCTCTGCTTAAGCATAATGTGATTTCATCCCTCTACCCGACAGTAAATTATTACTAACATGTTACTGATATTCTTGTAATTGTTACTATGCTTTGTTGGAGATCGCGTTCAATCCTTGATTTAGTTTAATCTTAATTTATACCCAATTTACATTCAGTTTAATTTAGTTTAATCTTATTTTATTTCTTACACATTACTATTCATTCCATTCATTTGAGATACAATCGTTTTAGTTGAAATAAATATACTGAGATATTTACAATTAACCCATAAGTTATGTACTATCTTTCTGTTTCACATCTCATTCCATCCAAAACCCCAAAGGGGAAAAAAACGTTTATAGGTAATAAGTAGATTCTCAAAGAACAGGGAAACAAGAACTGGGAGGAAAATTATCAAATTAAAGAGATCAATTTAACTTGTACACTTATAACATTCATGTAGGCGACTATGTTTTCAAATGTGCCCCCTCTAATAGATACCAAACAAAAGAAGGGGGGAAAAAGTTGAAGTAATCACACTCTCATCTAGTTATCTCCTCTTGTTTTTGCTGCCAAACATCAATGCAACATAAAACAGGAATCTAAACAGAAAACCCCAGGCAATGGTGATCCACAGGCAGCTGAGTTTACTGAGGTCAGTAATCCCCTGCTGCTGCAGTATGTCGCGGCCTGTGGTCAAGCAGCTACTACCAGTAAGATTCCTTCCCAACTCCTGACCCATAGTCTTCAAGATATTCAACTTAAGAATGTCTGGAACAGCCTGAAGCGGAGTGTTGTCGAACATCTGAACACCCTTAACAAAGCACTTGGTTGGGTCATCAAACTCGTTCTGAAGGACACCATCGTAAGGGTACTTGACAAGTGATATGTAGTGGAACCATATCCAGTAAGACGGGATTCGGTCCCGTGTGATGAAGAAGCCACTGAAGAGGACGAAGTAGGCCAGGATTGCAACGACGACAGTGTACCCAAGCATGACATGGGTGACAACACCTGAAAGGAAGGTGACGAAGGAGTGGCCGGCCCAAAAGGAGGCCATTATAAAGGCGAGGTAGTAGAGGAAGCCTGATGTGCCGCCAGCTAGGCCCACGGCCCAGAATGTGATGGCGGCGAAGGTGAGGGAGAGGACTAGGAGGGAAGGGAGTGAGATGAGGGCGTGGCTGAGGACGTAGGATGATCTACGGTATGCGTTGTAGGCTGTTTCTCTCATAAAGATGTATCGCTCTTGGAGGAAAGTTGGGATGGCTTCGGCGCAGGTATAGAACATGGTTGACATAGCAAAAGCGTAAAATGAGACTCGTTCTTTGGCGCCCTTTGGGGACTGGTCCAAGTGCCAGAAGATGGTTGCTAGGATTATTCCGGTAACCATAACCGCCCCTAGACGGATGCCAAATAGCTCAGGCATTCGTCTTGAGTTCAGCATCGACCTCTTGCCAATCACATACACTTCGAGCCAGAAAGGGTTGGCGTATTTGGATACGGAGGTTGTGTTCGTGTCGTCTCCGGATCCTCCTGAGACTAACTTCCCTTTCGAAATGCTGTTACTAATAGCATCATTCAGAGACATCTTATTAGTCTGGCAAGAAGGAGACACAAATGGGTTCCTTTTCTGCTTCTGGGATAACCAAGATTGGTTGTACTCAACCAAGCCCTTGGTCCCATCCGGGGACTCTTCGAGTTCCCGTATGAGGTCGAGGGTGAACTCGGTTCGATTCTCGTTCTCCGGGATTGGGTGACCAAATCCGGAGAAAAACTCTGGGAGCTCGGATGGGGTTCCATTGAACACAGTCCGCCCACGGGACAGAAAAATCATCCGATCCAAGAGGCCGAGAATACGCGAGCTCGGCTGGTGTATTGACATGATGACAATGCTTCCGCTCTCGGCAATCCTATCCAGGACTTTAACGACCATGTACGCGCTGGTAGAGTCGAGCCCTGATGTGGGCTCGTCGAGGAAAAGGATTATGGGATCATGGATGATGTCGATGCCTATTGAAACCCGCCTTCTTTCTCCTCCAGACACCCCTCGGTGACCCTCATCACCGATCACCGTCTTAGCAGCGTTTCTTAGACCCAGCTGGTCTATTAAGGCTTCAACTCTGGCCTTCTTTTTGGACTTGGACAGTGCCCTAGGAAGCCGAAACTCGGCTGAGAACATGAGCGTTTCTTCAACTGTCAACATTGGGAACAAAAGGTCGTCTTGCATCACATAAGCTGAGATTGTTTTCAACAGCTTAGATTCCAACACCTCCCCATTCAAAAGTACTGAACCCTTCAAGCTGTCTTTTGATATCCGGTCTGCCAAAGCATCGATCAGGGTTGATTTGCCCGACCCACTAGCCCCTAACACGGCCATCATCTCGCCCTCCCTTGCTTCCCCTGAGATGTCATTCAGCAACACCTTCTGCCTGTGGGACGACCCGGATGATGATGATGATCGCGATTTCTCTATGTTTTTGACACTGTATGTCAAGTTCTGAAAAGACAGCACAAATGGGTTTGTTGGTTTTGACGCAGCAAAGTTGCTGCTTAGCTCAATGATGTGATCCTGTGAGGACCTGTCGTCTTCGCCCTCGGATTCATCTCTGACCCATCTGAGGAGCTCGGCGAGGGTCGGACTGAGACTGGGTTTGGTTCTTTGAGAGTACTGTTGGTGTTTGTGGATTGTCTCCTTCAGGTTCACATATGGGAACTCTGGCACTTCCCCTTGGTGATGATCTGTTCCATTTCCAATGGGAGACATTGGAAATGATTATTTTTGCTAATTACTGTTTGTGGTTTTTTGGGTGTTTAATTCATCCAAAACTTTGCAATTGAGTGGAAGATTATATAGAGGGGACTCAGAAATCTATGGGGTGAAAGTTTTAAGCAAAGAAGAAAGGAACCAATCACCCATAAGAAGGTTTCAACTGTAGAAACTTTGATGATAGTATTAAGTTAATGGCTTATATAAATGTGTGTGTTTGAATTCATATTTGGCTTATGGTCTTGCAAGTATAAGTTTGGTGGTCTTCTTTAGTTGTTTGGTGCAGCAAATTAAGTGCTTCTGTGTGCTTGCTTGTGTCTTCAAAATTTGGCTGAGAGTAGGTAAGAGGAGTTGCAACTCTTTCTACAACTCTTGCTTATAGTCAATATTATAGTTTTAGTTTACAAGTTTTGCTTGTTCTAGGCTCTACATTTATTTATCTTTTCATTAATCATATACAAACTTCATACCATGTCTTCTAGTTTAGTTATGCATACTTTGTTGGATACACTTATTTTTATGTATCTGGGATTGAGAACTGCGTTTAGTCAAAACAACTCTAATGCAATGTTTTTATGAGAGATTTAGGGGTCAAAAAACCTTCTTACACAACCTTTTTTTTTTTCTCAATAATTGGAGATTCTATTAAAGAGGCCCAACAACTCTAAAAGATAGCAGGGTCAATAAAAGAGTTCAAACGAAAAGAATTAAAACCAAAAGATAAATAAAAAACTTCTAGAAAAAACAAAAGACAATAAATAAAGCAAAAAAGCCTCTAACCCAACATGATAGTTCCTGCATTTTCAAATACACATTGTGATCAAAATTCTATTGCAATATATGCTTCCACGAGCCCTCCCTTCATAAGTAATCACGAACATTATCTAGACCCTTTCTTGGCTAGCCTTGCACTCCTTCTCACTTTAGGAAGAGCTTGAATTACCGGCCTATCATCTTGAACCATCAACCCT
Source organism: Mesembryanthemum crystallinum (assembly GCA_030267885.1). Classification (NCBI taxonomy): domain Eukaryota; kingdom Viridiplantae; phylum Streptophyta; class Magnoliopsida; order Caryophyllales; family Aizoaceae; genus Mesembryanthemum; species Mesembryanthemum crystallinum. The sequence continues at coordinate 3,564 of BSSO01002287.1, read as the reverse complement.
AAAGCTATTCCCAAGTGTCGTTACGTAACCTATTCTCTATAGTGACAAAGCTAAGAATAGAACCTAATTTTGTACAAATTGGTTTCGCTGAACAACCCTGGTTTATTGGCATAATGTGGCACAGGATATAAACTTCTTCGAGATTTATAGCGTAGAGAAGTAAGAGTTTGAAATAAGTAATATTTTGGAATTGATGATGTGGTAAATATTAAAACCTTAAATTTTCGATCATAACATTAGATATGTCCTTACTTGTTTTATCTTTATTTTTTAATTTTTTAAGTGTTGGCAAAGAGGAACTTTCTTCCTTCATGCGCGTGGCTAAAGAACATTTTATAACGCATAATTTCGGGTATTCCGCGAATAAATTCGTGTAGATGTTACCCAAGAGGTTTAAACCAGGTGTATAGATTACAGCTTATTTCTTAATAGACCAAACACCTCTTAAATTAGATATGTCGTTACTTTATGAGTGTCAGGTGCTAGATATTAGATTGAAGTCCCCTAAAATTGTTTACTCCACATTTACTTTTCTTTTTGTGTCAATGCAAGTTGATTAATGGAAACACATAGTCAATCCCAGTATTCCACCCTCAGACAGATCACGGCAGTAGTATGTCCAAAGCAGTATATTATTCTATGGCTTCTTGGTTTTGTAAGAAATTATGCACAAGACAAGAGAAACATACGAACAAATTCTAGTACAATCGATGTATTTAAAATAAAAGTGATTCTTTTTGGAGAGCACAAAGCCATATATACCGTTTTTGATGTAAAGAGTATTATGACTACCAACAACAAAGATATTCCTAGAGAATTGATAGAGTATATGATTGATAAAGGGAACTCATCACTAATATTGTAAACATAAATCCCAAAAAATACTCCATCCGTTTCACATTAAAGGTTGTTCTTGCTTTTCAATACGAACTTCATTTATAGTCTACCAAAAGAAAAGATCATCCAAAACATTAAAATATTATTGTTATGTTTGTATCAAAGAATATTTCATAAATATTAATTTTTAAATTTATTTACTCGGTTATATTATAAGAAATTAATGTTCAAAGTTCAATTTTGAAAATAAAAAAATGACACTTACTATATGAAGTAAAGGGAGTATGTCTAACGTATGCGCACAAGGGTTATAAAAGTCCTATAGGTCGTGTAAGTAATTGACATTTAAAATTGGGTCTTTAAGCAATAACTAGACTGTGAAGTTTGTAATTCACTATCTTCTTTTCCTACCTCCAATGGGCGTAATTTTCAATGCTCAAGAGTTTACACAACTAAAATTTGAATTGCGAAATTCTTGACCCATCTTCAAACATAATACAGTTTTGGCCCTACATCAAGAGAAATTATTACTTAGTTCGGGACTACATACAATGCCAGCAACAGTCCTAGCCAATACAACCGCAACACATCGCATGCCTACGTCAACAATTACTTCAGGTATATATAATTAACGTCTTTTAAAAGGTGAAATAGAAATAATTTCAATTTTCTTTTTTTGGAATTGTGAGGTATTAGCCTTCAATCCCTAACCTCAAAGTGGGAGTTGTAAGAGCTCTGTCAACTAACCCCCGACTTTTGTTTTGGTATACTTAGCTCTTGTGTGATGCACAAATTATTTGTGTATGTTAATTTATGTTTTTATTTTATTTTGTTTTTTTTTTTTTTTAAATAGTAGTAGGGAAGGTTAGCGGTTGCATGAGATAATTAGTTATGAAGTCACTAAAATTAGGGTATTTATTGAAATGAATAATAACAACAATAGAGCTTTAATGCAGTATTCATTTTGTGCAGTGAGGATGGATAGGCAAACACTGGGGATCATTTTTGGGAGGCATTAAAAGTTGTGATTTTTTGAATGGATGGACCAAACTTAAAATTATTGTGGCATTTTCAAAAGAAAAATTTGATGCCAATAATCCAACTTTTGGGGCGTCTAATAAAAATAATCCCACATTTAGAAATTGACAAGAATAATCACACATTTACCTCTGTCCTACAATAATGAACCAAGTGACATTTCCGTTAACTCTCAGTTACGGAAATGTTAACGGAAATGATGATGTGGCAGGGGTTTGTTACTAATGTTACTGTGAGAGAGTTGTGGGATTTGGTACTAACGTCATCGTTTCCGTAATTGGGAGTTAATAAAGATGTCGCTTGACCCATTATTGTTGGACGAAGGCAAATGTGAGATTATTCTAGTCAATTTCTGATTACGAGTTTTTTTTTTTTTTTTTTTTTTTTTTGGATCGCCTAAATGTTGGACTATTGGCATCAAATTTTCCATTCCAAAATTTAATGTACTCTATTTGTTGCGAGTAATGCTACATCCATATCTAATATGGATGAAACTTATCCATATCAGGTGGGCTAATGAATTTTTATAACCTCTATCGGGATATTTAAAACTGGAATGAGATAAATTATATTTTACAAATTTTCATTTATCGCGTTTGGAATGTTAATATTCCGTTATAGTGTGGGGCCCACCCGATATACATGAATTTCACCCATATCTGATATGGATGTAGCAATACTCATTTGTTGCCTATAGGCTATAGCAATTTGTGTTAGTAAAATCTACAATTAATCAACTGCCGTCCCCGAATGGGTGAGCCTATTGAGCATCTTTTAACTAATTGAAACTTTACCTCCACACGCTTTCATTTCTAAACTTCAAGGTAGCTCATTTCATCAGCAAATTACCACCCTGGCAAATTAGTAAACCCTAATTTTCAATGAACAATAAATGATTTGCTTAAAATGCGTAAATTCCATTCTAATGATAGATGTCTTCTAAAGAAGACAATGATGTGGTGTTTATTTGGTTGATGTGACAGTGTGGTTATGTAATATTACTGAGCGCTGCTAGAATGCCGCAAGGCAACATGCCTGTTAGGCTCAAGCCCAAACATGTCGTTGGGCCTGAGGGCATCGGGTCGTAGAGGTGAAGGTCCCAAGGTCATTGGGTTAACTAGTAGAGGGGGTCGTGTAAGCGAAACACGAGCCAAGAATGAGCCATGAAGCAAAAGGAGCGAAGGAGGACGAAGATTCGTCAAGATTTAGCGTCGGGCAGCACCGCACGGGCGGGTGGAATTCCCACCCGGGCGGGCACAAATGTTGAGAGGCCCTGTTGGGCGCTCTCGGATCCCACCCGGGCGGGTGGATCCAGCACCCAGGCGGGTGGCCCTGTACCGAGCTAGATTCACGAGTTTTGCAGCAGATTTTGCTTGGAGATTTACTTCCTATTTTTGCATTATTATTTTAGTTTCCTAATTTGATGTAATTTCCTATTTACTAGATTATGTTTTTAGGAAATATTATCTTGTAAGCTTTTAGGAAGTTTTCTAATTGTGCTATGATTAGGACTCTAAGATAATTAGCTTGGGGAAGGGTTTTCCTAGTTGGAGTCCAGTTAGGACGTATAGAAAGGGCTATGTCTATATAAAGACTTGTATGGCCTATGAATTTTGTATCCTAGGCAGAGCACTAAATCAGTTAGATAGAAAGTGCTTGAGGAAGAAAACCAAGCACGGTTGTGTAGAG
>BSSO01002286.1:0-19822 GCA_030267885.1 Mesembryanthemum crystallinum | reverse complement strand
TTTGATTTTTTTTTCCAACTAGTTGAGACCCTTCTATGTCACGTTTGAAAGGTTGGACCCTTATTTGTCACATTGGTGAAAGGTTGGACCCTTCAAATGGTGTTAATTCATTATACCATCTGTAGAAGCAATATATATTGTGATTTTTTAAATTTTTTTTTTTTAGTGAAATTATTGAAACGAGATCTCTTTACCTGGCTCAGGGTACTGATCACACACAAGAACCAGAACCAATTCAAATTTTATGCTACTATCCATAAATTCTGTATAAATATCGTGTGATCAAATGAGCTCGGGAACATAGGAAAAGTACCTTCGATGTGCCCGTAACAAACTGCAGAAGGCGAGCTTTGTCTTCCTTGCTAAATCCCTGAACCACCTCCCAGAACCATTGGATAACAGGAGATGCAGGACTGTACCCTGAATATTCTGTATTTGCCCTCATATCATCCACTGGAACACAATAATCAGTAGTCAATACCTCAGTGAAAGAGTAGCATGGTCTTGAGTTCATTCTTAAAAATAATATTTTCCTCATGTGCCACCTTCTTTTTGGAGAGGAGGAGGGGGGACAAAGATTAGGGTACTCACAATCAATATCCGGAAGTCCACTAATTAACAACTCCAGTTCCTTGTCATTAAATATGGATACGAGTTCACGGGTAATCAACTCATTGAAGCCTTCCAAGAATGCATTAATTTGAGGTCTGATTGCTGTTGTCAACCTATGCTCAACAACCAAATCAACATATTGATGCTTGTTCTCCTCGGTGACTTTTATGTTTCGTCCACCAGGAATCAGCTCATAATCAGTCACCTGCATTTCCAGCCACATGAAAAATTGAAAAAGGTTGCTTTTAAAAGTAGAAGTATAAGTCAGCTAGTGAAGATTATTATACCTCAGTTCGTTCATATAGTATCAGCTTCTCCTCATCAGCATCAATACTGAAAGTTAGATCTAGCACATCGCTTATATCATTCTGCAGAAGTATGAAAATAGTGAGCATAAGACATTATACAAAGCCCACTTATGTAATGATGCAGCCACAAACTAGACTCCAACCTCCCCCCACCCCGCCCCCAAACAATAGGGAAACCAAAAAGAGAAGTAGAAGATATATATATTTAATACTCACTGCCAAATTCACAAAAACATACCTCAAGCATCCATTTGAGATTCTTGTAGTAATCTGGATCAATAGCTTCTATATCATGATAAGTCACTTTAGCACCTAGAATGTGCTTGTAGAATGAGCGAGTGAAATGGACATCCAAGAGTTGCCCATCGAACAGTGCTTTTCCAACCTGTAAATTTCGTACAAGTGAGTAGAAGTTTATAGCAAATCTTAATTTCATCTTGATGAGGTAATATACTCACAACTCGGCCGACAAACTTGAAGTATGACAGGTGCTCCGTTTGATAGACAGAGTTGGGATTCGGCTGAAAAGTTGAGTCATTGCCCACAGTTGTGAACAACAATGCTCCTTTATCAAAAATGACCCGTGAAAGTGACTGATACCATTCCCTTGTTAGCCCCCCAGCATCAATACCTTCTTCACCTTGGAAATGCACAGTTAACCTCCCCTTCAATTCTTGAGTTGACCTCATGCGCAGTTGGTTGTATGAATCTTCCAAAATGTACGCTCGTCTCACTGAAATCCTCAAAGGGCTGTGATGATGATCATGTTGATGTTTTATCTTTGATCTGAAGTGAGCACGTTTATTATCAAAATCAATGAAACGGGGGACCTTCAGCATCAGTGAAAAGGATTTCTCAAGCAATCCGGGGTTCTGACGAACAAAAGCATTCAGCAGCTTCCTATGCTTCTCAGTAAACTTTACAAAAGCAATATGCTTCTCATCAGCTTTCAAGGCAGAACTTGTTGCTTGCTGCTTGCTAGAAGAGGCACTGGCATCATCATCTGGTAGAGCAGTAACAGTGAAATCCTGACTTGAACCAGGTTGTGCTGGTTGAATTTTCTCACATGTCACAAAGAAGGACTCGATATAGGGTAGAACATTCTGAGTACCAGCAGGGAGCGGCGGAGTTGCACTAGGCTTAGACTTGACCACTATAGATGAAGATGGTAGTTCAAGGGCAGAATCTGAAAAACCCTCTACTCTGCTTATGCAACTGCTCAGCTCCAGCCACAATGGTTCCAAAACAGAATTGATGTCTCTAACTAATGAAAGCGCAGAAATCTGGTCCTTTCCAGGAGCACTCTGTTGATCGTCTTTCTTGTTCACTGAGGAAACAAGGGAGCTTAGAGCCTGAAGCACTCTCAGTATTGCCGCTCCATCTGAAGAAGTGGAATGGAGAAGGGCAGCTTCAGCCTCTCCAAAGGAGTGCAACTCTCTCATAGCAGACTGACTTAACTTCTGCACTGAATTAGCTAACTCAGTGATGAATAACTGACAATGAGAAGGAGCGAAAGCTACCAACTTCTTTAGCACCTCAGCAACAAGAGTATATGCGTTATCTGACAAACTGAGGGAAAATATTATGTCAGCTTTGACATGAAAAAAGAAAGAGAGCAGAACAAATTTACAATATAAAGATTTTAATAAATAGAAGACAAGTACAAGTACGCTTCACCAACGCACTATGTTACGGAGTGGTGTTGTGTTGGGACAAAAGAGGGAGAAATCAGGATGGGAGGATTGTTGGTAGCAAAGGAGAGAGCATTTGATGGAGGAATTTTTACGGTCGTTTTCTCATATTTAGATTTATTTGGCAGACGAGCAGGAAGAAAGAGAGGTGGCTGATCAAGGAAAAGAGAGTTCTTTTCATGGGGGCTATTACCAACACTCAGTTTCTTGGGAAAGTTGACCATTAGAAAACTCCTTCACAAACTTGTCAAAACACACACACACACACACACACACACAAAAAAAAAAGGACAAATTTTCAGATTACAAATCTAGGTTGATATTTAGAATGTAGCAGAAACTAAAATGCTCAAATGCTCACCACAATTTCTTAACCCATAAGAAACAGAAATCAAGCTAAAAATCAAATTACATTCCCATACCAATTCCAAGCAGCGGAACATACCGCATTCCATGTGAAATGAGTCTCACCAAGTGACTTCAAAAACAAAGTACAGTGGTACAAGGAATATAAAGGTTTAAGAGAGCAACATACCCTTCTGTTGCCAGTAACGAACATAGTAGTCTAAGATCAGGTTGTGGAAGGCTAAGCAGCACAGTCAGACCATCATATGGTTCATTTGCACCAGAGGTTGAAGGTTTTGTAGACTCATCGACCTTGGATCCTGCATTGGCCTCTGAAGAAACGATCCCAGAATCAGTATTCATCACAGAATTTGTAGTACCAACCTCAGGGGCTGACTGCTGTTCAGGCGTCGATATCTGGGGTTTACTTGATGATTTTGACTTGCTTCCAGCATTGTCAATGATCACATCCAGTAAATTCAGCAACTGGCAGAGATAACATGGTGGGGTTAAGGTTAAAAACAGGTCAGGATCAAGAAGACTCAAACACCGGAGAAATGCCCAACAACACTTGAGAGAAATAGATACGTCACTCAGAACTAACATACCTGTTCAAGGTGCGCTATACTCCTCAGATAAAGTGGTTGATTCAACAGGCCCAACAGCAGTGCAATAGATTGAAACCCTTCCTCATGTCCTTCCCTCCCAGTATCGTCGTTCTCAACAACCATCGGGGCTTTACCACGCAACTGATCAGAACTCCCAGACTCATGATGAGGTTGCTGAGGCAGCCTCAGCTCCAGTAAAATCTTGGCAACATAAGGATGATTACGAGCAAGGTAGGTTAGAGTTTCAAGAACGCGACGAGACACCAAAGGAGGAACTCCTGAACAGCAGACGGAAAGCCATTAGAGTTAAAATAAAAGTAATGACAAATTTTACATATGTGCACCTCAAGTTCCAAACAATGATCACTGCCTGCACTCTTCATACGACTAATGTGACTGGCTTTTCTTTAAGTTGACTCAAATTGACTTGAATAGGCATTGGGGAACACCTATTACAACTACGAGCAAAATAACATTCACAGATTAATGTCAAAAAAAACTCGGTTGAAACGGATTTTATGGTCTGAACACTGACGACTTGTAAAATTAATTCAGCAACTTCCTATAGTCTAAACTAAAACTGCTTTCCGAAACAGCCATACAACAAGCATTATCATGCATTCAGCGACACTGCAGCATCATACGGTGAGCAAATCCTTCAATCACACTGCAGAAACATTAGACTACATTCTATAACTTCAGTCTAGCACACACCCTAACCACAGCAGAGTCTGCAACCTCCCCATGGGAAGAGACGGTATAAGAATAGATCATGCCCCAAGAAAATTACTGAAAACAAGAGAAAAGGCAAACCAACTATACTGCATTTACTGCAAACAAGAGAAAAGGCAAACTATATAAATGAACAAACAACAATGCCATACCGTCAACAAACTGGGGACGAGAATACATCACATGACTTTGACAGCCATACAGTCGATAAGGAGGTTCAGCTTCATTGGAAAGAATACCAGTCTTGTGCTTATCAAGCAGCAGCATCTCCATCAAAATTTTGACTAAAGCAGTCCTGGTTTCATTATGAGCACACAGATTTAACAGAAGCCTCTGAAATTGGCCTTTGTAGATGGGCTGCAAAACAATATGCACAAGTTATTCAGTACCTAATGAACAAAATGACCTGTCAATCGAATGAACATAAATCATTGCAGAGCCACACACCTGAACAACACGAAGCAACCGTATCATGCCCTTTAAAGCATCTGTGTCAACTAGCGGAGCACCTTCAGCTTCAAGTAGCTTACTTAAATTAGATCGGCGGGAAGCAATGTTTCCAACAGCTCTGTCAAGGGCTGATCCTTCACCTCTTCTAGAAGATTCACCCCTTCGGCTTCTGGGATACATACCAAAAAGAGTACGGCTGTGATAACGATGAGCAAACCTTTCACGCAGCATGTTTGCCTCAGCAACGAGGGCAGGTGTAAGATTGGCCAGAACAGCATCAGAAGACGTTAAGAGAACCTGTACAGACACATGAATATGCTTAAGATGAAAGCAGCCCTAAACATTCAAAAAGAAAATACTAACACAATATGGCAGTATACCTCTTCTCTTAAATCTGAAGGAAATGTAGCAATTATCGACACAGTATCCATCTCCACGGGTTGCCCTTCCAGTTCTTGAGATTGATGTAGCCTCTGTGCCTGCTGCTGTGCAAGAACTTCTGCACGAATGTCTGGAGGAAGCGCTGCAAGAAATTCTGGATCAATATCTCCAGTGTTCTGTTGTTCAGAATTAGCTGGCTGGTTTACTTGGCCCTGCTGAGCTGAGAGGACTTCAGCACGCAACTCCTCTGGAAGCGCATCAAGAAACGCAGGATCAATTGAACCAGACTCGGCATCTCCGTTCATTTGCTGCCCATCTGCTTGAACACCTTGCTCAGCCTCCTGGCTAGGGTTTTCAGCAACTTCACTTACACTATGGAGTGATGTGTCCCTGCCCCCAACTGGCGTAGTCGTGCCAAACGACACAGTACTTCTCCTTGTCCGAGTGCCCAGTGGCTCACCCAAAGGCAATCTATCTGTAGAACCTTGTCTATCCCCCCCATCATCATGACCATCAGCACTCCCAATTTCAACATCTAGGCTTCGGAGGCTTTCTCCCAAAGTTGCACCACTTCCACCGCTTTCTTGGCTCACTGCCTCAACATCCCGGACAGCTGCATCATTGTGCTCAAATTGCATTTCCCCAGACTGAGACTGTGTACCTGACACATCAGCTCGCAGAGGTGCGTTTGGCTCCGATCTGTTTTCACCCATAGCTGCGGATGATGGAACAGGCACATAGTCACTTTGATTATTTGCATTACTTTCAACTGGGGTTTCCGTTCTCATGCTTGTTTCTGACACTTGTAGTTGGCCAGCATCACTCTTTCTCTCAGAGTCAATAGTAGTTTTGTTCTGGTCAGATGGTTTTTCTGTGTTTGGTCGCCTTAACTGTGATACAAGGAATTCCTCCAAGCCTTGTGGTATGGTAGACGAACTTGATCCACTGCCTTGCTCATTATCATCGAGCCACAAGTTGAATCTGTGTCCCTGCCGTCCATTTCTGGCAGAACGGAATATAGTGTCTAGCCGCGATGAAGCACTATCCAGGTTTCGATCCGAGAATATCAAATCACTGGCGTTTTCTGGAAATTAGGAAAATACGTGTAAGAACTCCATACATTTTTATAGGATGAAACTTCGCAAAAAGTGAAAGGAATTATATATACAAGACTGATACCTGAGGTTCTTGAAGAGGTTGCAGCTGCAGAGGGATGCGACTCAACTAATAGTGGATGCTGAGAGGGAACAGTAGAATCACTTCTTCCAAGAAGATTGTAAATGGACGTAGAGCGCCCTTGACGCCTGGAGCCAAAAAGTTCAACTGGCATCACTTGCAGATCATTTGCTAAACTATTGTCCCTCCCAAAAACCTCTATATGATCAAGGACATTAATCCCATTAATGCCTTCCTCTAGACGGAGTATGAGTCCATCTTCATCATCCTCGTCATCCTCGTCGTCCTCCTCCAACACTTCTTCATCAAATTCATCCTCATCCATCTCATGGTCATCCTGATCAGTGTCCGGATGAGGAAGGTGGCGATCTTCATCTTCTTCCAAATCATTATGCTCATCTTCATCATCTTCATCGTCTTCATCATCATCATCTCCATCATCTCCAGACATCTCATCATCATCTTCATCAAGATTTTCTTGACCGTCCGGTTGGATTTCAAATCTGATTCCGACAGAGTCAATACCATTTTCAAGCCCCCTTCCATCTTCTGGAGTATCATGCATATAATCATCTTCATTAGAAGGAGGGAAGCCTCCTTCAAGATCTTGGTCATGCTCCATATCATCTGTTACAGCCTCAGAACCACCATATGTGTGCCCAGCACTGAAAGGATCCGTACGAACAGCAACTACAGAATTGTCATTCTCTTGGGATGCAGCATCCATTACTTGCAAGCCATCACCACCATTGTCAGTTCTCTCATGCACGTTGGGATCGGAAGGCTTGGCAGAATTATCACTCTTGCCGGTATGACCTTCAGCAGAATGGACATGTTCCTTGGTTACCAGTTCTAACGCTTTGATGAGCCCTGTCACAACTTTTGATGAGTCAGCCTGGTCAAGGTCCAACACTTGCAGTGTTCGAGTCAGCGACTTAACCAAACCAACATCTATGAAAGTAGCAGAAGCTTCTGCGGAGATGTATGATCCAGTTGGAGATCGAGCACCAAGCACGTCATTAATTAGATCGATAAAAGCCTGTACCTCATTGCCTGGTAAAATGAATCCATCAGCAGATTCAACAAACTCACTAAACACTGCATTGATTTCTGTGAAGATCCTCCTCCTGGCTTCAGCAGAGCGCACACACGCCGCCACTAAAAACTGACCAGCCCTTGTTGCCAACTTGTGTTTCCAGTCACCATCTGGTTTCTTTTCTTTCTTGGAGCTTCGAGAACAGGGAACAAATTTGTGCAGAATATGGTGAAATATTCCCCCAGAACCATATCCAGAGGGACTGCGCTGTGGTAGACCCCTGCAGCTGCTCACTTCAGCATCCCTCCGCAACAAAACATGAATTGAAGCAGCATATGTCACAAGAATCTCCGTCAGAAGCTTATGAATAAATACTACTTTTGCCAGTGAAGCAGAAACATCCTGGTTTTGAGCTTCTTTTTCTTCAGACTCACTCGCAACGGCTTTTCCTTTCCCCTTACTTGAAGAAACGTCAATGTCCATATCAGTTGTTGATTGCGTACCAGAAGCCCCAGGCAAAGTATCATCTTTCATCGGAGGTTCAAACATTACAACTGCATCCAAGAGAAGCTCAATCACATTGATGAAACTATGAGGAGGTTTCCTATGAGCCTTAAAACTCTTGGACTCCTGAAGTTTCCCTTGCCCACCTCCCAAAACCGGAGATGACAGACCACCTGAAGCGGGTTTCACATCAGTACTCGATGGTTTGTCCTTCTCAGTCACTTTTTCCTTGTCCTTCTCAGTCGCTTTTTCCTTGTCCTTGGATTTATCTTTCTCGCGATCTTTCAGCAAGACAACATAAGGCCTATCGCCTACCATCTCAACTTGACAAACAGACTGGGTAGCCCGCATGAACACCACAGGATCCCTAGAAATCACAGAAGTCAAATTTACTAGAAAGTTACGAACAGTAAGCCTTCCACTGGAATGTCTGTTGGTAGCAGTAGCAACACTGTGACGAATCTCAGACTCCATTGCTTGCTGGAGAGTCTGGGGATCCTCAAGGATATGACGGATGATAGTAGCAGCAATGTTGTCAAATCCGGAGAACAGGCTGTTTGTTGGTAGATTAAGGAGCAACTGAAGGCCCCCAGCATCGAGAAAGCTAACAGCAATGGAATGATTTCTAGTCAGCGTCGCACATAGCTGGAGAACAGCATGCATTGTTTCTGATGGAAGTTGCTTCTTTATACAGTTGCAAGCAACCTCAATAAGCCTCTTCTGCTGGTCTAAGTCAATGTGCTGACGTGATGAATCCTGCGACTTGTTTTGCTTATCCTCATCAATAACAATTGATGGCTGCTGGCTGCTTTCACTGGTCTTCTTCAACAATTCTACAACCTCAGAGTTCAACTTTTGATCCACTTGTAACAGGCGATCAAGAGCAAGAAAGGCTGCGGTCACCCACTTCGGAACAAGCGCTTTCGTCCCATCAGAAGATCCAACATCCCATTGCCACAATAAATCTGATCCAAGGCCCACCAAATCATTTTTAAGACAAGTCTCTCGCGAAGCAGCATCTTCATGAAGAATCAAAGCGAGAACATGAAACAAAGCAGACAGCATAGAACTATTTCCCCGATCAGCAACTGAGTTGCAATGCTTTATCTGGTCAATGATAAAGGAAATAACATTAGGTCTGTATTGACCATCATTCTGGGAGCACATTGTCATAAGCAGGTCCCGAACTGGAAAAGCAAGAGATTCCTTGGATTGCAAAAGCTTTACACAAGTCAACAACAGTTCATCAACAGGGGGAAGTTGAGCCATCTCCTCTTCAAACTGCCGACTACTTCCTTGAGCAGCATCATCTTTGGACTCTGTCCCAGAATTTCCAAGAGACATGGCAAGTGCACGAGCAAGTTCATCATCTTCTTGTGCTGGTTCTTCTGGATGCGAGAACAGCCACTCCATTGCCAACTCAACACTATTAGCGCCAACTTGTCTCAGAGCTTCTTCTGCCCTCGGCCTTGAAAATCCCATTTCTACAATAGTCGAAATAGTTGTTTCATTTGGAGGAGGACCTGTTAAACGGCTGCTGGTACTGCCACCGATATTCTTCACCTCAACACCAGAATAAATATGTCGAACAATAGAGATTATCGACGTGATGAAATCAAAGCTGCAATCAACAAACTGTGGATGGGTCCACACTGGAAGCACAGCCTTGAGCACCATGGATTGCAGAACTTTAACAAATGTCTCAGCATCCTGTGGAAATGGAATATCACCATTCGATATGGGCTGCACAAGCAAGTGTTTAGTAAAAGGAGACAGGATATATGATGAGGTAACCAGGTGATCCATAAGCTTCCCATAGCTGGCTAGGGGACCATAAAGCCATGAGTGCACAGACTCTTCCTTTTTCTCCTGCTTCAGATTTCCATCATCAGTCTCCATGGGTGATGTAGGAACAGTAAATAGTAACTGGCTTGTAGCTTCAAATGTAGTCAAAACTGATTGAATAACGCCTTGCCCATACATGCAATTTAGTAGCACCGGATTGCAAGAATCATGCCTGTCCATTAATATGCCATCAGTGAAATCCACAACCTTTCCAAAGTAGCGGCACTTGCAAGATACAGATGCCTCGGACCCAGAAGGGCTCTTATGACCCCCAAAGTTCATATGTCCATGGGCAATAGTAGCAAACGTAGATACAACTGATTTAGAAGAAGGTGATATGTTCACGGCATCATCCCGTCTGCGAGAAGGTAGCAGCATTGCCTTTCCCAACTCTTGAAACAAATGCATGATGTGCAGAGCAAGTGATCTAACCATATCACAGCAAGATGAATAGTAATTCCTCTGCTTGTCTTCTTCTCTCTTAACAGCGCTGTCAGCATCTGAACCACCTGACGGACGCAACTGCTGGCTGGTTCCCAGCCGCAGGCTGGAACTATCAGAAGTGCTTCTGTTTTGAATTCCACTAGCACGACCAAGATCTCTGTAGAGATTTATAAGATCAAAAAACTGGGACTCAACACTCCATCCAGACATCCTTCTTCTAAGCAGTGGATCAAGCAACTGCCTAAACGAAGTGACCCTCTGTTCCTCAGTTTCGCTGGAAGTTGATGCTTGTTGTGGTTCGGGTGCTGCAACAGGCGAATCCTCTTGTATCTCAACCTTTGAATCTTCAAGAAGAGCAATCTGCCATAAAACTTCTCGATGGACTCGCCCAATATCCTCAAGCACATCCTTACTATCACCACCAAATTCCGTAAGCAATGCAGACACCCATCGGCTTTCCTTTGAGGCAGCAAGAAATAGAAGAAATTCAACGAGGAATAATGAAGAGAAAATGTCATGGTCAGGTTTAGTCTTAGGATCCAACAAAAAGGACCCAGCAACCAAACTAAATCCAGTCATAGCTTTCTCCAAGTGACTCCTCAAAAAGGAACAAAAAGCACGAGCTAATGGAGCAGAGTGATGTTGAGTAAAACCCTTAAAAACCATAGTGCTATGCAAAGCAATAGCCATCCCCTCAGAGGACTGCGCAATACTAGGTCGCAGCAAAAGCTTCAATAAAGCATCAATTCCAGACTTCTCAACAAACAGTCTGCAGGTTTCTGAGTTTTCCATTGTCCTATGAACCAACACCATCACATGGAAGACACTCAAGTTAATGAATTGCTCATCCGTAATACCCTCCCCAGCTGAGTCTGTCACATTGGCTAGATTGGAAGAGCTTTCACCTCTACTTCCACTCTCTCCGGAATCCATCTCCATAGCATTAGTTTCACTGACCTTCTCCGATGACCCTGAACAACTACCTTCTTCCCCAAGAGAGGCAATTTTGTTAATAATCTCAATGATAATATCAACACCAGTGCTTCTTAGAGAGGAAACATGGCGCAACAGCTCTTCCACACCATTTGCGAGGGGAACAATAGCTTCATTCATAGCCACAACATATTTCTTGCAACTAAAAGTGTCAACAAGGAAACGCAGTGCAGAGGTTTCTTTTACAGCTTCCAAGCCCTTGGTATTAAGGCAAATGGCACCCAGACCACTAGGTACGCAGGTGAGAGCCTTTGAGGAAGGAAGTACACCAGCAACAATTGAAGATAAAAATGCATCTGGAAGACCCATTTCATGTAAAGCAGCAAAACATGTGGGGTCTTTATGAAGAATTTCACTCATTACAGTTACAGCCGAGCAATAAATCTCCCCTCCAAATTTACCAACATTGCCAAATATCAAAGCTAAAGTGGATGGCAAAGCACTGTCATGAGAACTCTGGGACCTGGAGGTGTTTGCAGGAGCATAGGTTGCTGATCCGAGTGCCTTCAACAAAGCCCTGATAAGCCTCTTTTGAGAGTATATATGATCCTCACTCGAGATTGAACACTCGCCAATTATCATTGAATTATCATCTGAACTTGCCAAACCTATAACCCTTTGAACTTCTATCTGCAGTCTGTGAGCTAAAAGTTCAACACCTCCCAAATCTTTGAAAAGGGTCACGGCTGCATTACTGTAATCCATAAGCTTCTGCAGCGTTTTCACAGCATAACAGACAAGGTGCATATGTGCAGGATCAGAGTCCTCCAGAAGAGGCAAAAATGTTGGAACCATTCCTGAGCCCCTGATGATGCTCCCTGAGCTTGAAGTCGATATAACATGGAGCAGATAGAATTGTAAGAGTGCCTCAACAAAAGCAAGAGATGATGGATCATTAGACTTCTTAAGTGACAAAATTGCCTTCTGAAGAACATTTAAGAGGATCATTCGATTTCCCCCAGCAAAATTAATGCTTGACCCACTCAACATCCGAGCTCGGTCATGAGATGATGAATATGCAGCCAACTGAGCTCCCAAAGCAAGCATGGCAAGTGTTCTAATAGTTCCAGAAACCGTTTCTTCAGATCGGACAATCTTGATTAACTCATTTGTATATTCAGGCTCGTTGGCAAAAAAGGACACAAGCTCATCATTAGCATCATTAGACTGCACAAGCACAATAAAGGCAAGAAGGCAAATTCTACTGTACAATCTGCATGATCTGGGAGAGCGGAAGGCATGTGCATATCTGATTCTCGTGAGCAGCGAGAATCTCTGTTCCGAAGGTACGTTATATTGCTCAATGCATTGCTTAAGAAGCAAAATATCGTCTTCTTTCCGCAAATGCAGATCTGGCACATGTATCACGGTTGAACTAAGAGATTTCAGATCACTACTGCTTTCTCCGCTTCTTTGGGGACTAACCCCATGCAATTCAAAGTACAAAGTTGAGCCTAATCGAGTCTGAGACTTTTCATCTTTGTCTTGTACATCTGATGGAAATAAAGACAGCCCCTCTTCCTGACTCTTCTCATTTTCCACAACACACGAATACAAACCCAAGCCCTCCTCTTTACTTCCCCATCCTTGCGCCAGAGACAGTAGAGAACTATTAATTGTGCCAAGTCCAATCATCTTACCACTCACATGAAGCTTTGAGGGATGTATTTTAACTAGAGCCGAAAGAGTCTCTAATGTTGCCAAAAGAACCTCAGGATCTGTTGACGCGAGCAGGAGCTTAAAATGCTGTTTCAATGGAAGATAACACTTTAGTGGAAAAAAAAGAAAAAAAAAATTCAAGACTGGAAACTCGTAACTTTAACAGAAGAAACTCTTAAGCTGAAGCTAACCTCTAGGCCATCAAATGAACTCTTATTATGGCAGTTGTCAAGGATGATTTGCATCACCCGTAAAATCTGCAAAACTGCATGCTTTGGGAATGGGACATCATCTTCCATGATAGTATCTGATAGGAGGAGGTCATTCCTATTAGATAAATATGTCTTGAGATAGGTATCAAAGTGATGAAACAGCGGCCTCCAATGATGAAAATTCCCCTGAAAACACAGAACAAAAAGTGAGATGAAGCGTACATGACACAGAATCTTACCCAAAAATAAATAAAATAAAATAAAATAAAAATGGAGACACTAAATAGCCACCTTGTTGTACTCCCACCGGAAACCAGACAATGGGATCGCTATATCTTGCAATGGACTCTGAATAACCTTGTCAATGAATTGTTTGATTTTAGGAGGCTGCAAGAAAAGAAAAAGCGCTCAATCAGCGTATGAAACTCCATCAAGGTTAATGAACTGAAACAGAGAGCTCAAATTAAGACGCATAACAGTAAAATAGTTTATGAAAAGCATATGTACATCACTGACACCTCAAAAAAACCACATCTCAAAAGCAGCTCCACCCTTTCCCTAGCTACTCCATGACCCTTTTAATGAAGTCCTTGTAATGAGGGATTTACTGAGCTCACATCATCATTTTCTTGACCAACCTTGACTAGTCCAAGGCAGAAGAGACTAATTCATGTAATTATTCAAGGGCTATTAGGAGAGCCCCTACAATAATGATATAGTGAAAGAATAGCGGAACAAAAATGTTGCCCCACCTTACCTATAGCAAACACAACATTAAAAAATTCATATCTACTGATCACCTCTTTTTCTCTTGTGAGTGGGGGTCAGTAGCACTCAGAAAAATATAAATAAAATAAATCTAGAATCATAATCAGATAAAAATGAAATGGAAGAAACTCTTAATAGAGTTACAGCAAGGAACAAAAAACCACATGAATCAAAGGGCTTTCCAAAAGCATCGCAAAAAAATCCTCAAATCTCTTCCAATCATCAGAGCATATAACTTCTACATGTAAGCATCCCATGGCACGGCCTTCCTAGCACTTTTTGCAGTTATTATGGAGTGAGAAAATGCCGATAAAGTTGAGCATAATGTACCTTCTCACTTAGAGGGAGGAGAAAGAACAAGAAAATGTAAACTACCCACATTACGAAGTCCA
This sequence comes from Mesembryanthemum crystallinum, assembly GCA_030267885.1. Taxonomy (NCBI): domain Eukaryota; kingdom Viridiplantae; phylum Streptophyta; class Magnoliopsida; order Caryophyllales; family Aizoaceae; genus Mesembryanthemum; species Mesembryanthemum crystallinum. The sequence continues at coordinate 5,666 of BSSO01002286.1, read as the reverse complement.
CTAGTGCTTCAACAAACTTCAACAGATAAATGGCCAACCAAGGGTTATGGCTTCTTTGAATTATTAACAGAACTCTAGGTGAGCTATGACTTAGTTGACAACTACACATTTTCGTGTAGCAAACACCCAAACAAATACAAATAAATAAATATGGTAGATGTTCAATACAAGTATACAACAATTGACATAACTGGCCCTGCTGTAAATTCATCAACCAAAATTCATTTTCGTGAACCATGGTAGATTAGAAGCCACCTCGATATGAAAATTCAAAAGTTTTGCCGGTTTCATAAGGTGCAATAATTTCTCTGCAGAAAGGGAACATTGTTCTGAAAATAATGGAACTTAATGTGAATTTCATTAGGAAAACACAAGGTCATCAACTTCTGCTAGTTCTAATGCGCCTGTCTTTATGTAATCTTTCAAAGAAGTGGTAATTCTTACTCGATTTAAAGCACCAGTTCTATTCTAAACTTCCTTATTCATTGACAAAAACTCCAGAAACGAATATCTTTAATAACTTTTGTCGATTTTAGAATCACGAACGTTATGAGGTTCAATAGCTCAATAAAACACAAACAGCTTGTTTGGTATGACGGAAAATGATAAGAAAAGAAAGGAAATGATAGGAATTGGTTTGTTTCCAATGTTTCGTTGGATAAATGTAAAAACATAAGAAAGGAATTGGTAGGAAAGAAATACCATGAAACTTCATTTTTGCTTTCCAACCAAATCGGTGGGATTTGGACGGAAAGGAAGCCACCAAATTATAAAAAAGAAAACGTGTTTTCCTTTCTTATCCTATCTTATTAGCTATCCAAACATGGAAAAATAACTTATTTCCTTTCAATTCCAAACTATTAAACCAAACAATGGAAAACTACTAGAAATTAGATCATTAACCACAATCAAATCGCGACGGTAGTGAAAGACCGTCATAATTGATCTTTCACGATAGGAAATACCGTCGTATTTGATCCTTCACGACGGGAAATACGTAAAATACCGTCGTAAAGTACAACTACAACGCCACCCTTTTAGGACGAGATGACGACGAGATTCCCGTCGTAATTGATCTTTTGCAATGGGAAATACCGTCGCAAAAAAGACATTTTCTAGTAGTGTATTTTCTTCCGTTGCTTTCCCTTCTTTTCTTTTCTCTTCTTATCACTTTAGTAAACCAAACACACTGAAAATCAACTAAAACACCCACATTAACTGAACTGATTAGAAACCCTCAATCACCACAACCCACAATCCAAGAAGCCCCAAATATAGCATACAAAACCATTCAACTACAAGTAAACCCTAATAGACCAAAACATCCACCCAATCAGAAACCCAGAAAATAAATTCAAAAAAAAAAAAAAAAAAAAAAAATCAAACTCATTCGAGAAACCCTAAGTGTGAAACCAATCAGTCATCAATGCCGATAAACCCTAGTCCCGAAAAACAAAATCGGGTAAAATCAAAACCTAGCAATCACCACTCTAAAAAATCAAATTACCAAAAAAAAAAAAAAAAAAAAAGAATACTGACCGGCTCAGCGTCGAGTTGAAGAGAAGGACCGAAGGATCCTTCGCTAGAGAAGAGCTGCCGCAGCCTAGACGGCAAGCTCGATCTTAGGGTTGCCATTGATGAACCTCAAAACTCCCCTTTTTTTTTTTCTTTAATCACTAACAAAACATCAAAAAAACAACAACAACAGTCAAAAATTAATCATCAATCAATGGAAGAAAAACAACTGAAATGAAGAATCTTTGATTGAGAGAGTCAAAGGAGAGTACCTGAGAGGGATGCCTACACATCCGACGCTTCGACTGTAGAGAGAGAAAGAGAAAGAGAGAGAGGCGAAACCCCAAAGCAATTGTGAAGAGAGAGAGAGAGAAGGGTGCTTTGAGTGTTGGGTTTGGTTTTTGGTTTAATTTTACTCTTTTTTTTGTTTTGGGGTTGATGATGATGGTGGATTTATATTGATGATGATTTGGGGTTAAGGGGCTTTCTTGAGGAGCCAAATGAAAAAATTGCAAATGACGCCACACCCAAAGAAAGAGTCTCAAACAAAAACAAAGGGAAACCCAATGGCGGTTTGGTTTTGTAAATTGGGTTTTTGTAATTGGATTTTCAAATTTTAGGTTTAGGGTATCGGAACATTAATCTATCATAATTTCGACTCGTCTTGAAGTAAAACTCTTGCCACATTTGATGATTTTGAGCTGAGTCTTTGGATCTCATGCTCGATTATGGCGTTCGTTTTTCCAGATTTTAGGTTTAGGGTATCAGAGAATCCACAATAGTTCTGACTTAAGTGAAATCTGGACCTTTGCGCCATTTCTGGATTGTGAATTAAAGTTGATTTTGAATCTTACAGGATTATGCAGTTCTGGTAATCGTAGAATATCCAATTGTTCTGTACAGCACTTTCTTTCATCGGTCAATATTTTAATGGTTGGTGGATATTCATCTGAGCATAAATATACCTTTAATGTTCAGCACGTGGTATAACCAGTGTATCGATGGCGTCAACTTTTATCATATTTTATGAAGGAGAAAAGGAGTACGTCATATCATTGATCTTCCTATTTACATCTTCAGCACATATGTTAGTTAGATCCAATACGTTAAGTAGAATGTATTTTTCCAACACTTGGCATACGTATACCTCTTTCGTCAACACCCCTTAACATCAGCATGTTAGCAAAGCATCAAATATGTTCGTTGCATAAGTTGTCGTGATCTTACAAAACCAGGTTGGATTTTAATGGCAGATCTTCAATATCATTAACTGTTATGACGTTTAGATTTCAACCCTAATTAACTCAAATTATTGAATCGTGGATTACCAAAGCTGGAAAAAAAAAATGTGTGTTTCATGGACCTCGAAGTATTTACTTCCTACTTCCCTTGATGATCAACCATAGTCATGTAGGTACAGTTTTAGGAGTCTTTCATCCGCTTCTCCTTGAGTATTCTTTACTTTTCCCCTCATGTCACACGTTATCATCCACTCACCAAATTACTCATCTTCATGCGTTTTAACAAAGTTAATTGCGTAGTAACCTATTATACCAATATTGATCAATTCTCTCCTCAATTAGGATTTTGAGGTGGGGTTATCCGAAAGCTTGTTTTCATGTGTTATTGCCTATAAAAATGATTGACTTTAGTATCATATACTCCATCATTTATAAACATAATAATCATCAAATTATATTCAAGATATTCATCTTTATAGATTTCGTACTACTTTTTATAAATGAATAAAATATCTTTTTACTAGAATAAAATAAATTAAACGATATGTGTGTCCTATCTTATTTTTAAAAATTTCAGCCTCTCATTTTCTATCGCCCATTAAGAAATCTTTTTTACTTTTAAGACGTACAAGCTATGGGAAGTCAGGTTATATTCTCTTCATGTTATTTTTGTTGATATTTATTATTGTTGATTTTTGTTGAATTTTGTTTGTTTTTGTTGATTTTAGTGATTTTTGTTGATTTTTGTTGATTCTGCTGATTTTTGTTGATTTTATTGGATTTTTTTCAATTTTTGTTGAAATCAACTAAAATCAAAAAAAATAAGCTGAAGAGAACATAACCTCAATTTTATAGGCTGTAAGTACCAAATTTTGATTTATTTTTATTTTTCAATTTATTCAAATTTGTTGTTAGCTCTCCAATACTATAATCCCACAAATAGTCATCAACACCTCATAATAAAATATACATTTGTTTCTTCTTCGACAATATTTTTTTTCATTCTAGATCAGAACTACTAATGATTTTCAGTAAACATATATTTCATATAATCATGTTTCATAAAATTGAATATAAGTTTATAGAAAGAAATCATTTGAGATTTTTTGTAGGTTTCCTCTAAAGGAAACAAATGAAAAAAGATCTTCATGAAAAAAGAGAGAGAGAGAAGTTAATGAAAAATCAAATAATTGATATGAAGATATGCTTTAGGAAATCTTGATTAATACAAATGTTTGGCATAAAAATAAAACATTCTTACGCTTACCAAACCTTACTTGATAATTTTTTTTAATTTGTAGTATAAAATAATACTAACAAACTTTTATGAACAATCGAATTATAGTATTTGGAAAGTAAAAATAAACTCTATTATCAGTCATTGATAGATATTGTAATTTTTTAATTCATTATTTTTAGTTACTTTGTGCATTTGCACAAACATATATCAGTATAGGATAATGAAACAAGTAAATGCGAGTTGAACTAAACACAAACATAAATATCATTTTATAAATAAATGAGAGTTTGTTGACATTAATTTGTCATTTAATCCACTCAACCTAACTTCTTCAAAGAATTAAAGAAAATTAAAAAAAAAAAAAAAAAACAAACATGTCGATAGCATACATGTGTAACTAAAGTAGTTTATGCATTGTATTTCACATCACGAATACAAACTTCTTATTAGTCTCTATTTATAGGAGCGTAGAGTAATACATATTTGCTACACTGGTAACGTTGCTCCAATTTCAACAGAGAACGATTCTTTGTAAAAATGGTGTGATTAAAAAACAACATAATATATACATTATACATATGACCATACATTCTTATTAGATAGCTATAAATTGGTGTGATTTCCTAAAATATTGTTTCAATATAAAATATTCCCGAAATTATGCCTTCCTCAAAACTAGTACCCAAACTATGGTCCACGTCATCACTTAATGGACAGACGCATAACGGACATAAATCACCAACAACAATGGCGTCTAAAATAAAAACGCCATCTAACATGACGTTTCATAATCAGATGGTGTTTCTTCTTATCTCATCAAACATCAAATGTAATGTCGGTGAAATGTATCGAAGTTAATTGGTGTCGAGTGCTTGTATATATTGCCATAGCCTTTTGGTTTTTCCTACAAGATAGTGGCCAAAGAATAAGGGAAAGAAGAGAGAAAGAGGATTTCTTTACATAGAGGCGGTGAATGAACAAGGGATATGAGTGAGAAAGAAGAGGGAGAAAGAGGAGGGAGAGAGAAAACTAAAGAAAGACTTGTTTCATTGATCATCATAATCAACATCATTATGGAGGTTCAGTTGGAAAGGGTAACAATGGTGGTGGGATATGTTGATAGGAACAGGGTAGTCTTAAACTTGATGGCAGTGAAGAGCAGGAAAGAAAGGAATCTGGCCTTACTTGAATTGACCTTTTTATAAGAAGAAGAAACGCCATCTGGTACGGCGTTTTCTCTTTTAATATGCCAACTGGTATGGCGTTTTCACTGTAAGACGACATCTCTGTTGGCAGTTTATATCTGTTATGTTTTCGTCCATTAACTGATGACGTGGACCACATTTTGGGAATTAGTTTTAAGGAGGGCATTATTTTGGGTATATTTTATATTTAAACAATATTTCTGGAAATCACTCTATAAATTGACACGTGACAATGTTTGTATTTTTTCCCCTTCAATATTTTTCATTACCCGGAATTAACACCTCTTAGTACCTAACGTTTGCTTTTTTGTGGTTTTAGTACCTAACGTTTCATTTTGGTGATTTAGGTACCTAACGTTTCAATTTGGTGGTTTCGGTAACTGGCTCTGGCTGCAATTGCTGACGTGGCACCGGAGTAAAGAGGGAAATTAATTTTTAAATTTACAAATCAATTTATTATTACAT
>BSSO01002285.1:0-19823 GCA_030267885.1 Mesembryanthemum crystallinum | reverse complement strand
TTCAACTGTGCTCAGTTTTGAACTCTTTATAATATGTCGATTATCTGGGCCTGTATTTTGTTTCCAAGATAGAGCATACTTATATTCAATTTGGTTAGCTTCTTGTTCCTACCACTTGATCAATTTTGCAGACTACATTGTTTTCCCCAGACAGAAAAGGGAAACCGAAACTTGAACGTTTAGATCTTTTGTCTGAGATACGTTCTCTTTAATTGGGAAGAATATTTGTAACCTTGCCTATCAGAAGAAATTGAACTTCTATTACATCGGGAACACCTATATGTGTAAATGGGGAATTCAACTGCTATATAAAAGTCAAGCTTCCTTCTATACATACACTGACCTGTTGGGTTATTCGACTTTTTGTCTTTGTGAAGAGGTTATTCATTTGTAGGTTTTATGGAAACAGTTCCTGTTTTGACCAAATATTTGATCCACAGTTTGTTTTTGCTTCCCATCATTGTTTTAAATGACAGCATCTTAGTCTCTTATGTTGTTGGTTTCTAAACATAAGTCGTTTTTGACTTCTTGCGGTCTTTGACACTCAATTTTCACCATAAAATTTTTGTAACTATATTTAGACAAAAATTATAAAATATAATATTGTGAAAGTACTTTTCATGACAAATCCAGTGACTTCATTTTCATGTTATAAATCACTTTTTTTTTTTAAAAATAACTTAATTGTCAAAGTTGGCCATGTTTTACCGCACAAATACAGTAGTGATTTATATTTAGGAACAAAGGGAGTACATGGTTTGTATCTCTGGTACTTTCTTATAAAATTCACATTTCGTTAAAGTGACATTTTATTGTAGTTTTCAGAATACTTTGCTGAATAGGTTGGTTCTGCCTTTGAAGTTATGTAACCTCCTTATGCGTTACTGTGTGAGACCCCTTGACATAATCATAATATCGGAAACCACAAGCATCGCATTGTTACTATCACATTGCCACCCTATGTGAAGGAACTAACTATACCCTAAACAAATTATGGTCATAGTTATCTAATGCCACTTAATAAATTTTCAACCCTCCACATCTTTACACTCAATAGTTTTTCTAAGTGCAAAAATCTGCTGAGAAGCCAAATGACTATATGTTGAAAAGTCAAGATTAAATTAGGACTTTTATGCAGGTTTATTAATGTCTCATGATCAATGGAGCATTGCAATGGCTTTATGGACAATTTGATTAGTTCTAAGCTAAATTACAGGATGCTAGTTAGGAAGAGGTCTTTAGCGGTCTAAAACTCTAAATATTGTAAGAACCAAGATGGTGAATAATGTGATGCATACCTGTCTCTCTCTGTATGTTGTTTTTGCAATTTGTTTGGGTATTTAAGTAGAATCAATTGAGTTAGAAACGTCCTATTTCTTTATCTAGGAAGCGAGGTTTTGGTACTAGCATCTGTCAGACGCTGTACTAAAATGCTTCTAAGCATAAACGCCACCTTAAATTGATTGCAGGATTATCAACCTTATTTTTGCTGACTCACGGTATAGTTTTAGCTATGCTTAGTTTGTAGAATATTAGATTTCTTTTGAGTTTGCAAAATGTGATTTATAGTTCTTTGTGATAAACATGAAGTTAAAAACAAGTTCCCCCTGTACTGTAGAGTAAAATATAAATGTGGCAATGTTAAAACAACACTTTTTTGTAAAAGTTACAATGAATTGGGACTGTTTCGCTGGTGCAGAGTTGCAAAGGACTAGTTTACTGCCTTGAGAAGATCTAAGTCAGAATTTAAGAGGCTGTCTTGATTTCCTCTGGGGAATTTATGCTTCACTATGCTTAATATAAGCATTTGGCTGTATCGTAAAACTAGCTAGTTAAGTATAACAGAGTAGAAACTGAAAACTATGCACAACAATCCACCTTGCTATCCTTTGTAGATGCAGCCTGTTATTGTGATTGTTTAAATGTAAGACCTTAAAGACATTTTAGGAAATTTAAATTTACATTTACACTTCATATTTCTGTTAATGTATTTTATGCATCTTCGTGGCGAAACAGCCAGAAAAATTGCAAAGTGCTAAAATGGAAAAAGTAGCATGATAAAATATTTGGACATGGAACATGTGTCGGAGTTTTGGATTTTGATATATACAGTTTTCTTTAGCATGAAGCCATGAATATGAAATACGCAAACGGGAAGAAACCATTAGCATGAATTATTGCCGGTGGCATATCTTTCTATCCTGGACTAGAGACAATAATGTAGATGAAGTTATATAGATCATATTGAATGTTCCAGTAGTCATAGTTTAAATTGAGCTAATTTCACATTTCTCTTTAGGAAAAACACTTTCAGGCATGTAGATGAAGGAATATGCAATGATGGCATTTCATGAAGATTTAGGGACTTCTCCAAAGGGCTCATTCCTAACATCGGCATGGAGCTAGCTTCACATTTCCTCTTTATTGTGGGCATTATGGTTACTAAATACGTAAGTGGTACGTGTGCTGCTTAAGTATGTTATCCTTCCTTGACGCTGTATGTTTTTGGAGACTTTGTTCTAAGTCTTGAATGTTGTAAGGTCTTTATCATTCTTTTAGGAGTTTAATTTGTCCTTGTTGATCTCATGTAGGATATTTGGCATGTTGCTTATAAGGTGATCAATAAAAATATATACTCCTTCCATCTGGATTTAGTTGTCCCATTGAAGCTTACCCTCAAATTCAAGATTCAGCTTTGTATATTTAGATATGTGATTATTATTTCCCAAACATTCCAGAAGTAACAACTAATTGCGGCCTGAGGGAGTATCATTTATCATAAGGAAAGAAAATTGCTGTTGATATGCAATGTATTTTGCTTTTGATTTAAGAACATATGGAGTACGTAACAAATTATACATGGGAAGTGTATATTGCTGGGTTGAAATCGGTTTTGAATATACTGTCATTTACCCAATACCAGAAGGTGCAGGGTTGCCTTTTATGGCTCATTGTATTTTTTTTTTTTTTCTTTACATGGAAGTTGTCATACAATTGATAGCCATGCTTCGGATTCTGAGTACTTGGTCGTTTTGCCTTGTTCATCAGATGTGGAGGCAATTGTTTATGACTTCCAAATAATTCTTGGAAGATAATGGTTGTAAGCCTAAATACGTAAACTTGGGATTTTGTTCATGGTGCTTAAATATGACTATCAAAAATACTGGCATTTCAGTTACTAAACACTGCTAGCCATCATGAACAGATGAACTATATGGAATGCTTTAGTCTGAAATTTGTGTTGTTAATTAGATATACAAATATGAATTCTTAGTAGGCATTGTTGTTACTCTTACTAGTTCAAGTTAACCTTGTCTGCTGTTATTAAAGGTAGGACAGTTAAAGTTGGACAAATCTGCTTATATCATACTACTCACTCTTGTCTGCTTAATTGCAGTCGTCATTTTGGGGACGAATGGATCAGAGGCGGCTTCAGGGGCAGAAGATGATCTAGCATGCGGTTAACTTGCGAGTACAGAACAAATGTGGAAGATCTATATTTAGATATGTGGAGTAATATTTTTGAGGCCAAATCTATCGTGGTTGACAATGTATAATGGTTCTATAAAATGAGTGTGCTTCCTTGTATATATGTTATAATTTTTGGTTTCATATGTCTGAATCCACTTATAAACTCTGGTATCTGGTGTACTAGGCTACTGGCCATGTGGGATGGCCACTAAGAGGAAAGCTTATGGAAGCTCTTAGCTACTCAAATCATATATTTGTTGTTTGGTGGCCACCATGTTGCTGGATACAAAGCTCCCATGCGTTTTACTTTGAATTCATAGAGTCAAAGCTTGTAGTAGTTGTTTGAACCAATTAGGTCGTTGCCTAGTGATTAAGATTGAGGTTATAGATTTATTAAATCATATGATCACTATTTTCTTTTCCTATTGTATGATAATTTATTATATTGGTCTCTATACTTCTCTTGAACCGAAAAAGATAGGAAAAAAAAAAAGGGTTTGATGGCCATGCGTCGTGCTGGGCAGCCCATGTGCCGTTCCAGCGTGCTTAGAGATTGGCGAGGCACGAAGCCCCTCTTTCTCAGTCCATAGTCCAGCGTGTCGTGCCCCGTGAAGGTTTGCGTTTCTTATGCATTTTTGCAAATATTTGTTTTTTTTTTTTTTAACTATTTTTGTCGGATCGCGGCTGTCCGTCTTGTACTTTGTGCATGGGCACGTCTGACGGCCCATTGTTTTGTGCCATTATCAGGTTGAGCCGAGATTGTGCATGTCCGACTGTGCCCATGCTAAGTTGTGTCAAAATTGTGCAAGACTGTGTTGTTCCTCATGGTAGCACGTTAGTGTCCATCCTCAATTGGATGCTACAAGAGTTCAGCTCCTCTCCATTTGCTAAAAGAAATACAACTTTGCACTTACAAAACAATGAATTTGAACTACATACATTAGCCCTTAAACAACACAAACAATGCATAGGATCCTCATTAGTCATTACAAATACAAGCACGCAACCATTACTTTTTTTTCCTCAACTATCGGCATATTGTTTCATTTGCTACTTGTTTACACTCTATATGACACCGCATTTAAAACTTACAATAGCTGTAGTTAGAGCTTCAATATCCCAAATCGCTGAACAAGAACCCTCAATATAGCAAACAGCTTCTTAAAGACTCGCTTAAAAGGTCATACTTATATTAGCACAACACATTAAGCTAGTTCTTTCATATGTCCTCAATGCAGTAAAATATGTCAGACTTGTATCTACACAAATACTGTAAAAGAGAATTAAAGGCAAGTTTCACTTTATACAGTATCTTACTTGTTTTACTTGCAATCGAACTAGTTTACTTTCTTTCTACTCTGAACTGCTAATAACCTCGTACAGTCCTCACAATTTCCTCAAAAGTGTACAAGTTAAATATGCCTTTTAGGCCTCACAATTCACAAGGGTGACAAGTTATACTTTTCACTTCTACCTAAAACAATAATAAAAGAAAGGATTAGCATGTATAAATTGAAATATCTGGACTATCTTGTCCGTGTCCGCCTTATTTTTAGGATCAGACGGCGAACTGGTTGACTAGCCCATGGTCAGCTCCAGAATTGCACACTCAATAATATTCAAAAGAAAGCTAATGTTCCACAAACTAAGCATAGCCGTACTAATACATTACACAGTACAATGTCAGTGAGGTAGATAATTCAATTCGAGGAGTGCTACGTGCACTTTCACTTGAGAGTGCAATTTACACTTGCACCCCTCTTCTCTCACAAAGTCAAGAAAAAAGAAATTGAAAAACTTAAATAATTTATTACCAAATCCATGTGTCACCTTCTAAGGTTGAGAGTGCAAATTGCACTCTCAGGGTGAGTGTAAATAGCATTTTTCAATTCAGAAACTTAAAACATGCTAATAGAAGCCTTGCATGCCCTAGCTCAAAGAAATTGATGGCAGATACGTAAGCATATCGCATTATTCATTAATTTTCGTTGTTACTATTTATGCAGACCACTATGGACTTTGTTTTAACTAGCATCAAATAATTCAGGTTAAAATAAAGCATATTACTCATGAATTTGTTATTGCATTTTTAAGCAATAGTTCTCAAATAGTAACACCAAAAGAAATAATGTAGTGCATGCTTCATATATCATGAGGGGTGCATCTAAGAAACTCAATACGGTTATTTGAATACGATGCTGGAAAAGCAAAAATGTAGAGGAAATACTATATATACTTTCCCACAACAGAACCTGTTTCCATAAAGCAACAAACAAACCGCAACCAGGTCACAAAGTCCGTAATGTAGATTAGCTAACCAAACAGAATATTAGTAAGGCTATGATCATGGAAACAAAATACAGAGCCAGATAGTCGAGACACTATGAGAAGCTCAAAACTGAGCAAAGTAACAACAAAGAAACTCCCACAAAAAAAAAATTAGAAAATGCATAGCAGTAAATTTACCCGAAAAAGTAAGATAATATAGTGCAGCTAGCTAGAGGGGAAGGCTGATGAGAGGAACTCTTCATCCTCCACAAACATCTCCAGCTTCTTCAACTTCATAAAATAAGCAACTGCCTCCTCATCAAAATCCATCAAAAACCCGAACCTGATCAGTTCTGAAAGTCTAGCCATCTGATCATCTTGCTGCTCCCAGAGAAGTCCTTTAGACAACGTTTCAGCAAACTTTGTTGCATACTCCAGTAAACTTTTAGGCCCGTCAAATTTGTCCACTTTCTGAGTGAAAAATTCTGATGTCTCCCTCTCCCATCGTACCATTTGACTTGTGCTGACATTCACAACATTGCCTGATGTCATTGTTAAATTGTAGCTCATCATAATTGGCTCTATTGTCTCAAAAACGCTGACATCAAGAAGTGCTTTAACAGTTTCATGCCTGCGCTGTGCTTCTATTTTCATTACTGGGTCAGCAAGAACTCCCAAGATGAGCATCACAAGCCCCTTAACAATGGAAACATCCTTTTTGTCTATGCGCTTCAGTTCACCACATTTAAGAGCAGAAGAGAGGTCTGATATGCTTACCGATTCTGAGACTGTCTTGACCCCAATCTTGGCATAGATATCAAGAAGCATAGCTCGTGGAATCAAGGACAGGTTTCTGGTAGGGAACCAAACAAATAGTGGGTATTGAGAAGACTTTTCAAAAAGATCCTTCAACAGAAGGTCATCAGGAAGGAACACATCCAGTTTGTTTACTAGGAGAATGTCTCCAGACTCACCAGAAATTGCAGGAATTTTGGTCACTGTTTCTGAAATCTGTTTCTCGGTTTCCGAACTCCAATGCTTAACAACATGCACCCAAAAGGCACAACACTCATCATCGGATAGAACAGGTCTGGAATTTTCCCACTTCTTCCAAAGCATACAGTAATCAACAGTTGATGGGTATCTTCTTACCCCAAAAGATTCTGAGAAAAATGTAAGCAACTCCCGCTTGTACTTCTGATCCAAAACATGTAAATGTGAGCTGAAGAGACCATCATTGTCATACAGAACACATTCCTGAGGATTAACCCACATACCATCAGTAGCGCTAGCTGGAATCCAAATTTTGCTATGAACTCCATCACCAGGTTCCCAACTAGATTTGCTCAAGAAGTCATAGATTCGCTCAATCTTAGCAAACTCCGAAAGAGACATGTTGTGGCTGGCAAGCAAAGTGTTGGCATCACTACCATTCATATCAATGGTAACTCCAACTGCACTAAGCTCTGTCTTGTAAGATGATATCAATCGCCCATAGTACTCTTCGTCAAGGAATGGCCCATCCTGGAGCTGCAAAGAAGACATTTGCTTGCTGTTGTCAAAAAGCAAGCACTCTTGAGGGGACATATGATAACCCAAAGTCGTCTTCAACCATTTTGTGTGATGAATTCTTTCCAAAACCGGCTTTGGGAAGGATTTATGGTCTCCTGGTTTCATATTTCTAATGCATTTCAGCAACGAAATAACACTATCAGGAGTTATATCTATAGGGTGATGAGGGAAAAAAACATGTGAGAGAACAAAGTGAGCCCCTTTTTCAAATTCAACTACAACTCCCATGCTCTTCAGCTCGTCTTTGTAACCATGGATGCCCTTCCCATAATAGTTATCATTGTCATCAATAAAAGGAAGAAGTGTGATCTGAGAGATGGACTGCCAATCTGGGCCAAACAAAATACAGTCTTTAGGTGATCTGAGGTCCCCAAGGCGAGTTCTCAACCATTTTACTTCCCTAACGCATGCTTGGAGATCGGTAGGAAAGGCTCGCGACATTTTTCTCAACTTTCTGTAAGATGCAAGGAACGAGAGGACATTTTCTTTGGTGATGGAATTTGATGAAGCTCTTTGCCTGAACTTATTACAAAATGCCTTGATTGCAGCATCAAAATCCACAATCACCCCAATTTTTCTCAACTCATCTTTGTACTGAAAGATTTTGCTCCCATAAAAATCACCATCAACAAATGGGAAACCCTCAAAGACCTCCAATATGAAGCCCCATTCACGATCAAGTAGGAAACATTCGCCAGGAGACAAGTGGCCATTGTTGGTCCGTATGCATTTAGCCTCTTTAAGAGCAGTAACAAGTTTTCCAGAATACAGAAGATAACGAATACACTCAAGAGCAAAAAAGAGGGGCTCAGCAATGAGATAGTTCAAACTCGATGAAGGTTTCAGACGGTCAATTACAATCCGATAATTTCCATTGAAGCCCACCATAACTCCAAGTAGATCAAGCTCAGTCTTGTATTTGAAAATTTCATTTCCATAATAACATTGATCAAGGAAGGGAATATTGCTTATTGCAGAAGCATCTTCCCAAGTTGGGTCAAAGAGGACAGATTCAACAGGTGACCTTTCACCACATGAGGTGTGTACCCATTTGACTTTTTTTATGCTATTGATGAATTCATCCACTGGAAGACATTTATCCTTTAAAAACTTGATGAAATTTAGCATAGCAAAAACCTTGGTTTTGGTCAGATTATAGTTGGCAGCCAAAGACATCAGATGCTTAGCAATAAACTCACATGCTTGTCCAGGCTCAGACATCACGCCAACTGCTTTTAGCTCCTCCTCATAATGCTGTATTTTATAGTCGTAAAATTTTTGATCAACCAAGGGAATATCAACCATATCTGAACCACTCTGCAGCAAACTCCCCCATGATGAGCTAGAAAGAAATGATTGAGATGGAGATTTGAAACCTGAACAACCACTCATTGTCACTTACAGCCAGCTTCCATTCTTTATGCAACTCAAGAACCTACCAGGTACTTGGATTCCCTTGGATCTTAGCTTCTTAATCCAATCCAACAACAGAAATACATTTTCTTTTGTCAACGGACCAGATACAGTAGGGAAGGCAGAATCAGGAGGACATATATCAGGGATGTCAGAAGCAACATAAAACATCTGAAGAAAGCTAATCAGCACCTTATCTGGTACAAACTGACCAGCATATTGCCCTGAATGCAAATACTCGTCGGCCAGCTCCATGTAACCATTGTTTCTCCATGGATTTGAACCCATCAGCTCAACCCATTTGCTCGTATTCGCAGGAACAAGTACTCCCTTTGGTTTCGTAGATACACCCCCATATGCATTCAAGAGTGGCATCACACTACATATTCGTTTAACATCAGATGTACTCAAAAACCCCATTGAATATGAGAGGTAGAGAAAATAAGCAAAAGCTAAAACCTGCGCACGGTTGTTTTCAAGGGATTTGTGAGTTAGAGATGCATATTCATAGACATTAAGGGTCTTGACTTTCACACAATCTCTGAACCAGACAGATAGAGCATCCACTCCTGAGAATAACTCCTGTGTCTTCTTAGGAAAGAAAAAGACTTGGGCCGAAGATCTAAATTCCTTGCTCCAATCAATCAGCCAAGAAATGTGTCTTGCATCCTGTGCTCTACACAAGGTATATTGAGTCCTTGCTTCTTTCACACTGAAGAGTGAGACATTGCCAGAAGCATCAACATACTTCAGGAGTGGTATAGAGCTCATACTGGTACCATGAAAGTGTGATTTCCAATTTACTGAGACAAAACTTAGCAGCTCCTTGTAAATACCCTCACCAACACCCAACACGAGATTACAACTCTGGATGCAGTTTGGATACCACTCGTAGTCAACGAACTTAACTCCAAGAAAATTAAGCACATCGTTGTACTCATCTACATCAAACGAAGAGTTCAGCACATGTTTCCCATTAGATGAAAGGTTGTGCAATTTTGCTCGTTGACTCTTTGCCTTAAGCAATATACTCCAGAAACTAGGCATCAACCGACAAACATCACCAGGTTTATGAAAGAACTTCTGCTTGGAGTGTGATTCAGATGGAATGATATTTTCCTGAAGCAGCTTCACTCTGATTGACTCCCGGATCACGTTCAACTTTGGATGGCATGAGGGCTTGATGGGCACGAAAGCAAACATCGGAGCCAGGCTGGATGCAGGTGCATCTTCCCTCGTTCTCACTAGGGAGACTAATGCATTAATAAAAGCATTTGGAACACAGTTAAGAATCCCTTGGTTCCATATATCATCCCACAAGATAGTTTCCCTAGACGAAGGAAGAAGAAAATCCGCCTGAATTATGAAAGGCAGATTTGTAACCGTCTCAGTGGGAAGGAACGCGTAGATACCAGCTGACTTCATTCCTCTATCAAGACGCTTTCCATACGGAAAAGCCAGAGTGATAACCCACTCCTCTATATCCTGCCTTTTCTCTACTTTGTTCTCCTTTCTAACAGGATACCTTTGCCTCCACATATAGTAGCAACATTCCCTTTCCTTATCATCACCTTCTTCTTCTTCAGCAGTCAAATAAACAGTATATGACTCTGCATCAATGTTCTTCTTTGCCACAAAATCTGTTTCACTGGAAATCGAAATGGATTGAATGGTGCTCAGGCTCGGATCCATGTTGTCCTCCTTGATTGAGAGGTTCTTGATTTTTGAGAGAAACAAGAGAAGCTCGGGATGGAGACTTGACATCTGTTCCTTAACTGCGTTGACCTTATCAGGCTTCAAAGGCAAGATAATCGTAGTAGTTGGAAGGGTTCTATTATGGCCGTATATTTTCTGAATCTCCGAGACAGAGGGTTTGCTGTCAACCCATTCAGGTACAATGTAGGCAATATCACATTCGGGACAAGGTGTTTCACTAAAACGGATTTGATAGCCATTACTAAAGATATATGGCTGTCCGGTTAACAGAAACACACTTTTGAACCCAATACCTGCAACGAAGTGTATGTATGAACTTCTTAGAAATTTCCTGTTATCACTTTAAGATATGTAAGAGAAGGTAAATCTGAAATCACTGACTAAAGTAAATGATCATGTCCTATCAGAGAGATTTTAAGCAAAAGAAGTGATATCACGGAAGGACCGTGCTTTATGAGCCATTTAAAGTGAAAGGGCAACAAATCAACTCCTTAATCAGCATAACAACAATGTTTTCCAGCTTATGATTCTGTGATTGTCAATGTAAACTTTGAAAAATCACCAGTACCACTATGCAATGCCCCTCATTGTAATATTGCAGACAGAAAATCATAATAATAGTTAACTAACACAGCCACTGTATTAGAAATCTAAGAAACTAGAAGGCAAAAAAATCCAGTTTGAATTATGTGGACTTAAAATTCCAGAATCCTCCATATCTTAGATTATTAGACTCTTAATTACATAAATAAACCACACAACTTCACGTAACAGTATGTGAACTCAAATGCCATGGTATATATCATCTATGTAAATAAAAAACACAACTTAACATAGCATCATGTGGATTCAAATTCATGGTATAGATCATTTGCATTCTCATTATTAATTTGAAGGCAAGGTGTTCATATCAGAAACTGTCATCACACAACTATCAACATATATAAAGTACTCATCGCTTTGATTAGAAAGTGTTGGGGAAATGCCTCAAATTTCTACTATGAGATACTATGTCAGTGAAAGTATTTTGCTACAAGTCAAATACACTATTAGCCTACAATGACACATTTACTTTTACCCCCAAATGTGGACTATGGGAGCATTCATTTAATGCATTGGGTGTGAAAGTGAAATTGGAGGCGAGCTAGTAGTAGCTGGGGAGGCTACATTATTTGACAAAGTTACCATGTATTGCTAGTATAAATTATGAAGATGTCATGCATTGTTTTCACAGCAAAGTGAGTGCAAGAATAGCATTTGTTCTCATACAAAAGCTATTTGAGTGTTTAGAGAGAGAGAGAAATTATTAAGGGTGAAAGAACCCTTATTTGTGAGTGTATATTTTTCTCCTCATTTGTAACCCATTGTTAATTAGTGGATTTGTCTCTTCCTCCGCCCGTAGGTTTTTTTCCTCAATTGAGGGTTTTCCCACGTTAAATCTCGTGTGCCATTTTTATTATTGTCTCTTCTCAATTAAGCAATTTCCTACTTGATTGTTTGTCGTCACTATCACAACTTTGGTTGATCAGTCTAAGATCCTAACAGAAAGCAATGGCTTTCCAGACCATACTTTGTAGTGTACGGCCAGAATATGTTAGAATCAAGTAGAGCAAATCAGGGTCTATTACATTTGTATATTCTACAAACTACAAGACAGCAAGCAAAAGCAAGAAAATTTTATCAGCTATGCATGAGTTCAGAGGTACTGTATCAGATATGCATGAGTTAAGAGGTACCTTTCTCCCCGATATAACCACGCTTTCTATTGCCAACTTTGGTGGAATCACCAACATTGCAAATCGATTCCATATTTTTACGAGAAAATCCCTTTTCATTATTGAAGATCAGTAGAGTTGCAGGGGCTCCTGTGGCTGTTATATCCTGAGAAGTTATGATGAATTCCAAGGATGGCTCCACTCCATCTGGGTACTCATTGTCTTCAGCATTCTGCACAATTCCAAATTATTATCAGAATAATTCTAGTAACCCCGCCCCCTAACTCCAACTACTGATCAGCTTAACACCCCATTAGGGAAGAAGGGCCAATTGAACACGATAACAAACGAAAATTCAATAAGTGTCGTAAAGTTGATACTGTACTCTCAATGGATTGAACTGCTCCTTCTCATAGCATAACTAAGTATCGTACATGCGAAGGCATTCACTTGCAAAGTAATAATTTTTCCATTACAAAATATTTGTCTTGTTAACTTTTTAAGTTCAACTTAAACCATTACTTTTTTAAAAGGTAGAGCACATACATGCAATGCTGTTCATACGCAAAGTCATAATCATTCGTTGCAAAAATTTGTTAGGTTTATCTACAAAAGTACTAAATGTGAACAAATATATTGTGGCCAATGGAGTATAGGATAACATGCAAGGTTATATACGCTCAAATGTGTTAACCGCGTTTTTGGTGATGTGCAAGAATCGTAAAGAAGTCGCGTTCCCCTACTATGTCCTGTTTGTAGGAAATTACTCCTAGTACTCTAGCCCTCTTAAACAACTCAATTCCACCATCAACCTTTATTTTGTTCAGAAAATAGTAGAGTAAAATATTTGTATCCATTTATGGTCCACAACTAATAATGTTCGAGCTGGATAGACTCCTTACGGAAAAAAGTTATTCCAAATCTCAAGCCTATTTATAAGGCTCAATATCAAGACCTAATTTAAGAGACTATAAGCACCTTACCACTTGAACCATAGATTATTAGTGAGTCACTAACATTTCCCCCACAAACCCAAATGATCCCGAACAATAATCGAAAAGCAGTTGCCACTCTTTTGTATGCAATATATTGAATATGTTGAAATGTTTTTGTTTTTGGGTAAAGGAGACACAAAGGCCAATTAACAAAATTCCTCATAAGAATGAACCATTACCAAATCAATGGGTAAATGAAAATGAGGATATAAACACATGGACATCAGAGTCCCATGAACAGCTTCCCTTTTAGAAAGGACAAACAGAAATCCAACCCCACCTCACACACAACCCCCCAAAAAAAATAAAAAAATAAAATAAAATAAAATCAATATTAACCCAAATCATGTAAATGCAAATGGGTAAATTTACATATGAAACCTACCCAGAAAGAAAAACACAATTCAATAACAGAACAAATGGAAGAAAGAGAAGAGTTGATAAAGGAGATTACTTGAATGAGTTCCATAAGAAAGTGGATATCTTTGGAGTAAAGCTCAACAGAGAGGTATTTAACAGCCATACGTAGAGCCTTGCTCAGAGGATTTTTCCCCACCCCAATCCAAAACCTCTCTTTCCTTATCTCCTCTATGTGCTCTCTTGCGGCAGCCATTGATGGATCCTCCATTACAGACACAGAATTTGTCCTAAGAAAACAGAGAGATGGAAAACAGAGCAATGTAGAACAGAGTTATTAATAAGGGAAAAGAAGTGGGTTTTCGCTTAATAAAGAGGGGAAATTTGAAGAGACAGAAAATTTTACTTTTTGCTTGGTGATTGACAGTCGATTGGTCCATTGGGTCGTTGCCGATTCTTCTTTTTCCTCCATTAATGTAGTCTTTGGTTTCTCCAAAGCTTGAAAATGGCGATTGAGTGATTAAGAGAGAGAGAGAGAGAGAGAGAGAGAGAGGAGGGTTTTGGGTTTCGATATTTGTGGTAGGAGTAGTTGAAAGGTTGCAAAATGGTACTCACCTGCTAGATTGCTAGTAGAAATGAAGAAGTTTCACTTAACAATTTTATTGTATGCTATCAAAAAAAAAAAAAACATTTTATTGTAAGAGATTAAAAAGTTGTTTGCATGTTATCATAGGAAGTCGAAAGATTTGAATTTCACACGTATCGAGTAGTTTGATGGCTAGGTAAGGAATTACAATATCAAAGAATTGCCATTAGATGTATACTAGAAACTAGAAAGTTGAGTTTAGAGAGGATGGGAGTTTCCGTTGGGAGAAGGATCTATTAATTAATTNAAGCTCCATACCAATTTGATTGTCCACTATGGACAATTTGCGGTTTTTGATAATCATATTTGACCAATAATAGTTTACATAATACTTTACAATAGTAAAAAAAATTGATAAAAATGATTTTACTTGAAACTACATTGAAGATTAACCCATAAAGTAAATTTTGTTGGTAAAATCAAATTTGACTTTTGAATTTTAAATGAGATATTCAAATTGGGACGAATGGAGTATAAGTATTTTTTTTTTTTTCTTTTTCTTTTGCAAGAGTGGGGTCTACTCGTTTTATTCATCCACAATGGTATAGAAAATAAATGTATCCTCTTTGAGTGCAACTAGAAGATGCCTTTCCTCAAACCCTAACTCTTCCACATGAAGCAAAATATTTTCTTCCCTAAATTTAAGTCTTGTTTTTTCACTCATCTCTACGCAGAGTGATCAATTTGCCATGAAGGATTTAGGCGATTTACATTATTTTCTTGGGGTTGAGGTGGTACAAACATCCTCGAGTCTATTCTTTCTTAGCACGAATATGTCTCAGATTTGCGACATAATTTCACCTTCACACTACAAAACCTGTTTGTACCCTGTTTGTTTCTCGGATTACCTTATCCCTTACCGATGGTGAGTTGCTTGCTGATGGCTTAGAGTATAGAAGCATGATTGGGGCACTTGAGTACTTGACTATAATTAGGCTTGATATTACTATTGCTTAGAGATAATCATGCATGGACGGGATGGCTCGAAAAACCCGACCCGTTCAGCCCGTAATTTGGGTGGTTACGGACTAAGTTTTTGGAAAAAGTTAATTGACGGGCGGGCTTAACCCGACGCACTCAATATAAACGGGAGGTAACGGATAACAAGAAATGGCCCATGCGTAAGCCCACCCAGTCTGCTTCATTTATATTTACTTTTTCGATTTTAATTATTTATCTACATTAAGTTATAATTTCAACTATTTAACAGGTGTGTTGTACGTTGCAATTTGTTATTAGTTAAACTTCTTTGGTTGTACTATTGTAAAATTTGTCTAAGATATTTTTTTTTATGCGCTTTTCAAGAGTTTTTGAGCGAGGAAGCAACAAAACAGTAGTAGCAGGTGTGGACTGTGGAGTAGTTACGTTAATATTTATTTTAAAGATGTGGAATGTGCACATATATCTATTACAAGGGTTTTTGACCCTTTTACAAAAAGCTTTTTAAATATGTAATTCAAAAAAAAAAAAAAAAACACACAGTTAGCCCATGGGCAAGCCCCGCCAGTTTAATAGGGCGGTTAAGGGCAACGTGTTCCACCCCTGATAGCCGGACAGGGACAACCTTCTTTTAGCCGGTTGGACAAATTTTTCTTTTCATGGCCCGATCCGTGTCCGACCCGAACCCGTAAATGATGAGCTCTACTTGTTTTTTGCTATCAATATATGGTTTCTCAATTTATGCATGCTCCTCGCACTCCAATTATATGCTACAAAGTGTGTTTTGTGGTATTTGGCAAGTACAACTGATCATGGTCTCCATCTTCAGGCATCCACTTCTCTGACTGTTGTTACGGCCTATGCATATGCTAATTAGGTGGGCTGCCTGAATAGTTAGCGATCCGCCACTGACTTCGCCGAGTTTCTTGGCTCGAATATCCTAGCGCAGTAAGAAGCTGCCCACAGTTTCTCGATCACCTACGGAGGCCAAGTATAGGGTGGCTGCGTACACAGTTGCGGATACTATGTTCCTTCGCCACATCATTTCCAAGATTGGTCTGTTTATTCATCATCCTATCAATGTGTATTGTGACGATGTTATTGCTACCTACATGCCAGTCAATCCTGTGATGCATGATCGAAGCAAGCACATTAATGTTAACTACCACTTTGTTCATGACACATGTCCGTAAAGATTCATCAATTGTTAAGTATGTTCATACAAAGTTTTAGCTTGCTGATATTTTCACTAAAAGGTTGTCTTCACAGCGATTTTTGTATCTTGAAGACAAACTATTCGTTCATCCTCCTGATCCTCCGGATCAGTTTGCGGGGTATAATAGGATGTAACCATAGGGATATATACAACTGTAGTTCTATTTACTATATGTTATATAGATATTTTTCACCAAGGCTCCCATTTGCTTGAGCCATTCTAGTTAAGTTTTTCATTTTATGTCAAAACTAGGAACCCTCAAAAATTTAATTATTGAAATCAAAATATCAAGGAAAAATTCACAAAGTTAATATGAAGTTTAGTTGATCTTCCAAAAAAAAAAAAAAAAAACCTAACTTAGAAAATTTACAAAAATAATCCAAAATTTTAACTTATTACACAAATATGACTAACGGTGTTATATTTGTTTAGTCAGGGTGAATTTAAAACATACTCACATACTTAAAATCAATGTATTTTACATTATTTATACATAGTGAAAATTTATAATTGTCCACTTTTGAGATAACCAATTTTGGACAGAGAGAGTATATTGAACCGAAGACTGCATTTGGACATAAAATTGTGAAAAGTACAAGCTAATCTGATTTTGTACTGGCATATTCCTCATGGAAATTTGAATATACCTCTTCATGTGGAAATAAAATTGAGCCAAAAAAAAAATTTCTATAAATGCAAAAAAAAAGTCATCAAAAGTCAAAACAACTTGCACACCCGTTGTGCTGAGCCACATGAAAAAAATCTTTTCCCTTTTCTTTTGCAGATAATTCCCCAATATTAATAATAAAAAAAAAAAAAGAAAGATATGTATCCCAACTGCCACTAACGGTAAAATGTCAAACAAACTTATCAAAACAAATCCAATACACGTATAAATCGCAGTGTTAATTTTGCCCGAAATTGGCGCCAAATCCGTTATGCCTCTCAATTATAATTATCACAAAATCAATCCCACCAAATTCCCCCATTTTCATTCACTACCACCATTTCAAACATTAATTTTCTATCTCTCTCTCCTTCAAAGCCCCCCAAAAAAAACCCACAACCCTGTGAATGTAAATTTAATTTAATAAACAAAAATATTTTTTAAAAATAATAATTGATGGGTTGTGGGGGATCCAAGTTAGACCCGGAACACGAGAGTGTTCCGGCCCGGCTCCGGCCAATCCTCCGGCGTCGGTTGGAGGAGATCCGGGCCCGGAGGAACAGGACTGCGGCCAACGGCCTCTCGAAGAAGGAGCTTCTTGGAGATGGTGGCACCATTGATTTGTCCCCGGATTGTAGCCCGGATCCAAGCTTCCATCATACCCGAGATTGCCCTCCGAGCCCGCAAAAAATTACAATTGACCCGAATTCACCTTCGGGGTCGAAATTGGATTCGCTTCAAGAGGAGGATGGTAGCTGTGAAGAGGGTGTGGATCAAAGGTTGAATAATGGGGGTAAAGGATTGAAGGCGGAGCGCGAAGAGGAGGATGAGAAGGCGTTGGTCGAGGTCGAGGTCGAGGTCGAGGACGACGAGGAGGAGGAGGAGGAGGAGGATATGATGATGGTAGCTCCGAGTTCGCCGAGTTTCAGGGTGTATTGTATGGATTTGGGTGATCATGATTCTAAAGAGTTAGGTGGTAAAGAGGAGCTTGATGGTATGTAATTCTTTCTATTACATTTTATAACACGGTTCTTGTTACATCGCAAAAAAATTGAATATGTCAAAAACAACTCCATATATTAAGATCAAGTCACTATAAGATATGATGACATTTTAGAGAAATAATGGTGAAAGTTGAAAAGTAACTTTTACGTTTAAACAGGGATCACATTTTATTAGAATTTGGGGTGATATTTGGTTGGATTGAGCTTGTGTCTTATAGTTTCAATTTGGTGATAACACTTTTGGACAAAAAAAAGATTAAAAGGAAGAATGACACACACAAATTGGATTTGATAATATGCTTTTCTCACAAGTTTTAGAATGCCACCATCATACTATTTCTTATTTGTCCTATTGATTATTTTGTGTGGTTTCAGATTGGAAAAAAAAAAAATAATTACAAAAAATTATTTATCAGAAAATAAAGTTAATCTCACATTATTCAGAATAACTAGGAAAGTTTCGCATCATCAATGTTAAAGAATTATAGTAGAAATAGGCAATTTCTCTTGCTTTATTTATGGAAGATGTTACTGATAACATGTTTTTATTTACTAGGACATGAAGATCAGAGGATTGTTGAAGGGGAGGAATCAACATGTTCAAATGAGGTAATTAATGTGCAAGTCTTTTTCCTTTCCATGTCATTTTTTTTTTTTTTGCAAAATCAAAACGTAAGGATTTTATTGAAACGTAAGGAGTAGTTTGTAGTTGATCACGTCTTATATTAGTAATAAATAAGAAAAACATTGTTAATGTTCTTAATTTTCTCGTGATATAAACAGGTATCAGTGAAGCAACCAAGGAAGGCAAAAAGAGGGACGATGTTTAAGAAGATGATACCAAAAGGAGGGAAAAACATATTCAACAACAAGTCATTTTATAATTTCCCTTGCTCCTCTAACGAATCCCAACTCCTGCAAAAAGCAGCGGCTTGAGCTATTTATAAAGCTAAGTAGAAGGATCATAATCTCTAATATTCTTTTCACAACATGTGTGTGGATCAAAAACGAAAAAGAAAATTCTTGGCATCTTCAAGCTAGCTAGCTACTTTGACAATAGCCGTCGATAAAAATTCAAAATTCCTGACATTTTAAGAGCCCGTTTGGCCGAGTCTTCGATCCAAAAAAAAAAAAAAATTTCGGGCCGTATTTTATTCCTCCACCACCCTCTTTTTCTCCATCTCCTCCTCCATTTCGACTTCTAAGAAAAGTTTAAATGGGGTTAGCAGTAGAAGATACTATTTGGAGATTCTGCTTCCAGCCTCATTTCAACTACTTCCTATAAGTTACAATGGAGGAGGAGGTGGAGGAAAAGAGGATGGCGGAGAGGAAAGTGTGACGGATAAGTGTTTTATTTTGTTATAAAAACTTGGACAAAGGGACTCTAAATCTTAATGTTGTGATCTGTACGATACTTTTTTTTTATAGGAAACATGCAATATTGGTTGCTTACTGCAGCTATTTATTGCAGGTTTGCTTTGATTTTAATTCTAGGTTTATGATTTTCTTTCTCTAGTTTTTGTGCTATTTAATTTTTCCCATCCTTAATGTAATCATGTTCAGTGTGACTTTCATTTGTAAAACTATGGCTGACTTGTAATTCAGAGAGCAGATAGTTGAGCATCATATCGAAGCTAAGTATGGGTTTCATTTTCTGTTATAACTAATACTTTCTACGTCCATCTCAAATATTGTCAAACCACCAAAAATTTTGTCCATCTCAAATGTTGTCAAACCAATTTTATCCCACATACTTCCCCATAATAACCCTCCACTATAAACCAAATAATATAAAAAATTCAACAACAAACCCACTTCCCAATTTAAAATCAATTTATTTTCCC
>BSSO01002284.1:0-19823 GCA_030267885.1 Mesembryanthemum crystallinum | reverse complement strand
ACCACCACAGTCACCCTGAACGACATCACGACCGAGGTGGACGTGCTCGACCGGCTCCTGAGCTGCGGGGAGGACGACATACAGAAGCTGGAGAAGGCCATAGTGCAGATCATAGACGGGGAGGGGGACGAGGCCACCAAGAAGATGCTCTCGGACTGCCAGCCTGCCATCACCTCTGCAATCCACAACGGCGCCTTTCTCCGTACCGACGTGGCAGGCGAGCAATACAATGCCGCGAAGAATGAGATCAATACTGGGATTATGGAGATGCTTGATATGTGTAACGATGTGATGAAGAGTGCTGGGATTACTATTCCTCCTCCTGTGTTTAGTGGCATGTTTGCTGTTGAAGCGGATTATAAGATGACTTATCAGGTCCTTCAGACTCTTCAGCCTCCTGTTAGTTATAAAGTTACAAAAAATTAAATTGCTAACAATAATCTTTTTAATAATGATGGACGTGTATCTATTATGCAATAGATTGCAAATTAAATTTTGATACAAATGTAGCATGTTTTGTGCACTTTTGGAAGTATAGATGAATGTTCTTTTATCAAGTGATTTGTAGGAGTACAATAGTAGATGGATCTTTGTCTTTCAAAAAATGCAATATGGACCCAATTTAAGGGAAAGATGCATGAACACTGAATATATTTATTGTGAGATTAAAGACAGTCAGTATTGGTTTTAGGAAGTTTATGCTGATAATCAGCAGTTTGGCTAGAGTTTCAGTTTGATACTTTAGAATGGAGGAGATCTAGCCATAAACTATGCCACTAAACACAGAAATAATTTCCTAACATGATCAGCTTTCGCATGTAACGAATAAATGTTAGATGCTTAGTCCTCTGCTAAGATTCAGAGAAAACCATTGAAGAAGATAGAAAATCCTCAACCAATGAAATTCGTAAAAGAAAGCTGCTAAAGGAAGAAGAAACCATGCACCATAAAC
This sequence comes from Mesembryanthemum crystallinum, assembly GCA_030267885.1. Classification (NCBI taxonomy): domain Eukaryota; kingdom Viridiplantae; phylum Streptophyta; class Magnoliopsida; order Caryophyllales; family Aizoaceae; genus Mesembryanthemum; species Mesembryanthemum crystallinum. Next base: position 18,871 of record BSSO01002284.1, on the reverse strand, counting down.
ATTAAGGTGTTTGTCCAAAAGAAACCAGCTCAAGCTACCCAGACAAAACGAAGGGCGGGGAAAGGGGGTTTAAAGTCTTGCACATCACTGCCCTAGCAGAAGCATTACTACGTACCAAAATACTACTACTATGCTAGAGTTTGTTCTGTTTTTCAGCATGCAAAAGTATCACCTGCTATGATCTTTGATTTCCTCCCTACTTTAACCAGAAAAACTCAACACAGAATACACGCTGTTATCGTCAGAGTCAATGTCGTCTTTATCAATGCAGAGCCCGCCCAAATCACTTATCAGTTCTGCTCTCAGATCTGCTTTGGCCTCCCTGCAAGAAATTGAACAATTGACAGGAAATTTGTAAAGAGACGTATTTGTTGGAATATATAAAAGCAAAGAGTATTGAAGAATAACAGATCGACTATATTTGACTCTTTGCGACTGAGCAATTCACTTTTTGGGTACTTCAGGGTGGTGAAACTTTTGATGAGGAAACCAAGTTCACAATTCAAGTTCATACCAAAACATGGACTGATCATGAAATTCTGTAACAGAAACAAACATCTCAATTCGAGTCGAACTTTGGTTGTTCCAGAGTTATCCAGAAAAGACACTCTTTTATTATTGTAGTTGTTGTTTCAGGCTTAGATAAGGTGTGTTACTCAAACTCTTCATTTAACCTCAAATACCCATGTCAAAAACTCAAGACACTTCGACATGGGTATAGACACTAGACGGCCCCTGTTTAGACTAAAGCCAAATCTGACACTTGAATATGTATTCATTTCATGCACGTGCAACCATGTTAGATGGAAAGTGTGCAACACTTGATGGTAGGAAAAGCTATAGCTTGTGACCCATTTCTAGTAATCCTAACACCAAAATTGAGTATACAATACAAGGAAAGGTCGACCAAGTTTACCGATAAGCCTCTTGAAGCTCTTTACTCTCAGGATCCAGCTGTAACCCCCTCCCAAATGCATCCACTGCATTTTTTTTGTCCTGCAGTGACATGAAAAATAAACAGTATTCCTTAGAAAATAGTCAGATACAAGTGAGATAAAATTTATACAGATACACATCTTTCTATACCCGCAAAATTCGAAAGGCAACCCCTGCTCGGTAATATCCCTTTGACTAATCAGGCCTCAGCTGGATGCAGGATAGTGCATCCATGATTGCATAATCTCCCTCATTCAAATGTGCCCGGCAAAGGCTCCTGTTGGAAAATACTGTTGCATCTGATGGTTTCGCAGTGATTGCCTGCATCACAAGCCACACCCACCAAATCAACCAGCTGTTAAGACGACTATTCATCAAAATGCCCACGAGGAGATTTACAAATCTGGATTGGGCATACTTGGGAAAGACCATGACTGCACTCACACAGGGTCCAACTAGACCTGGCAAACGGGTCGGCCAGGACAGGTTTAGTACATGTCGGTTTTTAGGTTGGGTCAATATTCGGGTAATAATGTCTTTGGTTTTCAAGTTTGGAACAGGTCGGATTCAGATTTCAGGTCGAGTCGATTTTTGCAAGGTCCAGGTCCAATTTCTTACATTTTCCCCCCTTTTGGGGCGGGGGTGCGGGTTGGGGAGGGAGTTGAGCTTAGGGGGTGGCAAAATCTCAGTCGAATTTAGCAATCAACAAACAAATTTACACCAAAATCAATTACAATAGCGTGTTCTATAAAAAAAATATAAAAATAAATGAGAAACTAGTATGAAAAGTAAGTTTCAAATCCCCACCTGTGTATACCAGATTGTCGCATCAAGATAATCACCTCTCCCAACAGCTTCTGTGCCCTTTCGTTTGGCCTCAAGAAACTTCTCTTCAACTTTGAGTTTTCGCTACAAGTTATGCAGTTCATGAAAACCCCCAAGCGTTGGGGAAGGGAAGGAAGAGAAAAAGGATCAGCAAGCAACACCACTAGAGTAGCACATTCTGATGGTTAAGCATTAAATTCCATTCTGATGGTTGAGCCTCAGAATACATAAAACGAAGCAATTGAAGTGCAAAAAGGGCGGGGAAGGAGAACCTACAAGTTCAGTTCATTTTGTAAGGAACTTCATACCTGACTTTTAGCTTCATCTGAGTGAACATACTCAACTATTCCATGACAGCTCCAGTTTGGAATACTTGGAATCCGTTTAGTGGCATGAAAGAGTGCCATTACATCAGGGAGACTACCATTGATAGCGGCAATTTCTAATGGTGTTTGTTCATACTGCAAAGAGAGCAGTCAATCCCAATGAACTTAACTAAATCAGAAAGGGTAACGAATAAAAGCAGCAAAAAAAAAAAAAAAAAAAAAAAAAAAAAAAAGGTTAATATCTATTCTGAGATGAAAGATATGCCCTTGATTACTCACGAAAGTGGTGACATTGGGATCAGCTCCAGCCTTCAGCAAGCATTTGATAATCTCAGTTTGTCTTTTCGATATGCAGCCTCGATTAACGGAGTCGTTCCACGCGAACCCATATTCAGTACTGGATCTAGAAACATAATAATGTGGGTGCTAAGTAAAATTATAAAGAGAATAATGCAGGGTATATATCAGGGTTTTCGATTTTTGCTTTATCATATTTTTAAAAATGCGAGTGCAAATTACCACATCTGCCTACGCGCATATTGGGATCAGCTCCTCCCTGCACAAGGTGTAACATAGGAAAACAGCTGAAATTGGGAGGATATGCAACAAACAACCAAACTTGTATTTGTTAATTCATAAACCAAGCTTAGGTACATGAAGACAAGAACAAGATTTGCTGAAAAAAGATTGAATCAACCACATTATCAAGTAAATTGAGAAGCAACGAACACCAAACAAGGTTTTTGATTCTATCATCTTAGTTGAAGTTAAGAGGACATTTCTCATTCTCTCCTTGCAAGGATAAGCTCGTCAAGATATATAGTAAAACATAGGTTGGCTTTTAACTCTCTCTTAAGTCTTAACACATCAGCCTTTTCACTCCCATGCCCAAACATATCTATACGTTTTATGCAATGCGAACCTAAACAAACCATTTGCAAAAATTGAACATCATTTCCTTGAAATAGATGGTCATTTTCTACAGAGATAACAACCACAGAAATTGATGATGGGGCAGCAATGCAGAAGTATCTCATGACTTGCTATGCTAAATTCATGGACAGTACAAACTTCGCTGCATGCTATCTCTAATCATAATCTTGGAAGACTTGAAAAACAAGTCAAACTGCAAGAGAACAAAATTGATCCTGTTATGAAGGTTCGAAGCCAGAATAATATGAACCTCCTCTGGATAGCAAACAACATCCAACACACAACAGTTAACCCAACAAAATAATTTGGTTAATAGAGGTTCGGACAGTTCATAGAGTTTTAGATAGACAAAGTATAATACCTTGAGCAGTAAACTGACACATTCAACAGACTTTGCCCCAATGGCCATCATCAGCGGGGTGTACATGTGATGAGTAATTGAATTCGGCTGCATAAAACAAGTAGAAGAACATAATTCCCACTGCAAGCAGATAAAATTCTAGATCTTTCTGAAAAGAGCTCGTACAAATTTTTACTTTGACAATGTTACTACGTGTCCTTTTAATGCAACACATGCTCACACAGTTGATAGACCTTATGTCTAGATTATCAAAAAGCATTTATTTAGAGAAAAATAAGGATATATCCAATATAGGGGATGTATATGTTCCAGCAAAGCATTAAGTAAAAGTGAGAATGCACCTCAATTACCCATACAAGAATTTGCTAATGCAAGAAATAGAAAACTAAATGTCACCTACGTCGAGACGCAAAGTCCAAACACTATCACTATCACTATCATTATCATTAACCCAGTGATTCTCACAAGGCTCCTGCCTTGAGTATAATACTGTGATTAGTGGTAAACATAATGCATCTAAACCTCAGGAGGAGGATTCAGCATGCATGACTTTTATAAACATGGGAATCTGGTAATGACTATCGATATTGAATAGACGTCAAAACTTATCAACAAGCCACAATTCAAAAGACACCACCCCAAACTGATCAAAATTGGCTAACTATGCTGCCAACATGCATGCTAATAGACACAAACACTAAATAAGAAAACAAAAAAAAATCGAGTGGCTGTTTTTCTAGTTAATATTGAAACAAGCCACAAACCAAAAGATACCACCCCAAAGTCCCGAACAGATCAAACTTGGCTAACTATGCTGCGAACATGCATTCTAATAGACACACAAACACTCAATAAGAAAACAAAATATTAGAGTGGCAGGTTTTCTAGTTAATACTATTGATAAAAAAGAAGTTCCTCTTTCCTAACTTTCTCACATACATTAGCATGATTATCAAGCAAAATCTTAACAACATCTGTCATGCCACTTGCTACTGCACATAGCAATGGTGTCCCTTTAAAAGATTGAGCATCCACTTCAGCACCTTTCAAGATAAGCAAACGCAGCTGGTCTTTTCGTCCAGCCACAGCAAGATTCATGTAAAGGACAGAAAATGAGAACAAGTTTAGCAATTATAAAACCGCAGGCAAGAGATTAAGACATAGCATGACAACAAAACTGTTCAATAAGCGATCCTCTCTGATCACATGCATTAACTACCAAGCATTTGTCAAATTCAACATGCCTGTCTCTGCAGCACAGTGTAATGCAGTCACTCCCTTCTGGCCTGCAATGTTGGGTTGTGCACCATGATCGAGAATATAAGCAGAGGTGAGATACTGGTCTTCTGTTACTGTAATGTGCAAAGGGGTATCACCTGTAACAATATCCACTAGAATCAACCAAAAGATACTGAAGATAAGATTAGCATAAATGCAAAGAGAACCAAGTGATGCCTGGCACCTAGGCTAAGTCAAAGAGGTTGCAAAACTGCAAATTTAATACTGTAAACTAGTGTTAGTCAACTAAACGAACGAGTGAGGATAAAAAAAATAGCGAGTAGAGATATACAAGATGGAAGATTATTCAGAGTGTTTTGTTCACTATCAAGGAAAAAGGAGTTTGTAGAATATATGCCTCCAACAAAGGAATATAAAAGCCTAAATAGTCTCAATCCCTACTATTTCTGCATATATTTGCGTGACAAAAACAAAGAATGGTTGAAGTTGGTTTCTTTAATGGCTAAGTAAACCATTCAATCAAATTATGTTAGTCATGTTTCCTTTCTCTTGCCTCATGAGCTACATCATCGCAAAATTGCGCAGAAGTTCATCTGCTAAATCCACCAGGATTTATTCACTAGTTGAGGGAAGCTTATACAGCAAGCAAAATGAAGTGAAATCGAGTCCTAGTGGACCTAGACGTCCTAATTCAGAGTAAAGCATTAAGGATATAGAAAAGATGGAAAGTTTGATACAAATGCACATCACCTTCAAATGTTAAGACTGCAAATATATCATAAATTTAATCCAACAATGCCAGCCTCATAGCTCGGATAAGTGTCATGCTGAATTTCCCTCATGAGGACACGACACAAAACACTACACATGCCAGCACACCATACGTGTCCAAACACATTGTGATTACATTAGTATATATACAAAATCAGCAGAAGTACCACACATCAAATACAGTTAAAAGGGCCACTCATTACAACCGCCACAAATGTATACACAAGGAAAACCTAAAAAGTGAAGAAATCGTCAAAATTTTCACTTTGGCTAGGTTTTGTCAGTAGCTTCTACAACTACAATGGTAGTCATTGGCCAGTGTTACTGCGTATACTCTAGTTTAAGCACAGTTGTTTAGTGGTTGGGGTAGTGATATACTGATATTGAAATATTACCAAAAAACTGTTTCACATTCTCATTTTAGTTACCTTTTTTTCATGTCATACAATAGGCTCAATTAGCGAACTTAACTGTTTAGGTGGTTGGTACTTAGTTGTATTTGTGAAGAAAAAGGAGTGTTAGGCAACATTAGCCGTTACGACCTTACTTGAACAGGATCTGCTCTAAAGGCAGTATTAGCCATTGAGTTAAGTAAATAAAAAAAAAAAATGTATAAAAACTAATCAACCACCAACAGCTACCTAAAATCTAATTTAGGTAACATTTAACCACTAACCACTACTCTCAAACATTAGTTTATCGAACCAACAAAATTGTACTCCATATTAGTAGATGTTAGACTTAGCAAAACACACATAACTTCACTCTAAACTCTAGTGTCAAACACAGTCAACACTAGATATATATCTGGTAACCTAAGGGCTAATTTTACCAAACACTTCATTCAAACAACAAGTAAAACACTGAAGATTAAAAATACAAAATAAAGAGAGACTTAAATACAGAATCTGATCATTAGGGCATATACCATTTTTATCTTTCTCGTTAGCATCAAACTTGAGTTGCTCAATGAGGTACTTGCATACATGGGTTCTGCCCCCAGCGGCAGCATAATGAAGAGCACCACGGCCATTAGAGTCCTTAACTCTCATAAGAGCTTCTCCATCGCCAAGTTCCCTTCCCAACTCTGCCATAACAGAGAAAGAGAAAACAAACCCATTTAAGATTAGACTGAAACAGAGAAACCCAATTCACCATTTCAAGAATTTCAAAACCCAAATCAAAAAAAAAAAATGACAAACAAAGAGCAAAAATGAAGAAAAAAAGGCGGGGTCTTTACTTTTGAGGAGTTTAAGGTTCCCATTAGAAGCTGCGTTGAGAAGACGATTTGCTGCATTTTTGCCTGCAAAATGGAAACATTATTAATACTCCATTTTTGCAGAAGAAATGTTAAATGTGGCAGAGAGAGGAGGAGAGAGAGATGACCATGAGAAGAAGACGAGGAAGCCATTGTAAGGTTTTTGTTTGAGCAGTGGTTCAGAATCAAAGATGGCTTCTCTTTTAAGCTTGTACAGTAGCTTGCCTTTATGAGGAACTTAAGGCGGTCACTTCACTTGTACAGTAACTTGAAAGAGTAAAGAAACTTTTTTTTTTATCCTCTTTCTTTCTTCTTTTATCCCATCGACATCGAGTAATAAATTTTCGAAAGTAATCGATAAATTACTTAACGTAACTATTTTTAATAGTCAGTAAATTGTACAGTATGAAATAATTCAGTACTTGTAGGGAAATGATATACTCTACTAACAATTACTCCCTCCGTCCTGGAATTAGCTTTTAAAAACTAGGAGGGAATAAGATTTTAGGTGAGTGTTTTTAAACAAATTTACCCTTATAGTAATAGAATGAATAAAAAAAATAAAAGAGGAATTTTATGTGAGAGATTAAAGTAATAAAGAGATATTATTGTGAGATAATAAAATAATAGAAAGAGTGAGAGTGATTGGAGAGAGAGTGTGTGATTGGAGAGAAAATGTATTTTTTTTATTGTATTTATGAATTAGTGGAGGGGTATAATGGATAAGTTATGGGATTTTATGGGTTTTAAAAGCTAATTTTGGGACAAAAAATATGATGTTTTTGAAAGCTAATTATGAGACGGAGGAAGTATTAAATATAACTATTTTTAATAGTCGGTTGATTGTATATGGAGTAATTCAATAAATGTAGGGAAATGATATAGCTTTGTGGATTACCATTGATTGGAACTTGCATTTGATTTTGTATGTTTTCTAATCTCGTGCGATGTTCATATATTTACAGAATGGTGGTGGAGAGAGAGAAAGGAGGGAGAGAGCCAAAAGTGGATGAGGAAAATTGGATGTAAGGAGTATATATTATCTCAACAATGAACATCCCCTAAAAAAACAAAATTGAAGATAATAATTGTGACATTAAGGCTGTACACTACAGATGTAATGTTGGGATGTCCACAGTCATTGATCCTCAGCAATTTGGCAAGAGTACTACTGTAGTACTAAAAGTTTCCGAAGTCCTAACATCAACTTTTGCATATATATACATATAAAGATGAATAAAATGGTAATGCACTTCAATATAAAGCAAAAAAGAAAGTTAAAATGCTTAATACTTCCAAGATTCAGAGAAAAAAGACCATTTTAGAAGATAGAAAATCTTTCACCAAGGAAATTCACAAAAGAAAGCTACAGATTAACCAGGCTAAAGGAAGAAGCAACCATTCGCTGTAACGTTAAGGTGTTTTGTCGAAAAAAACCAGGTCACACTGCCGAGACAAGGCGAAGGAAGGGGCAAAGGGGTTTAAAGTCTTGCACATCAGTCATATTAGAAGCATTACTATGTACCAAGTTTTCAGAGTTTCTTCTGCTCTTTAGCATGCAAAATTAAGTACCACGCTAGCTGTGATCTTTGCTTTTCCTCACTGAAGTTCAACCAGCAAAGCTCGACATAGAGGACAGACTATAATCATCATAGTTGAAGTCATCATAATCGAAGTCATCTTCATCCATGTAGAGACCGCCCAGATCACTTATCATCTCTCCTCTGAGATCTTCCATGGCCTCCCTGCAAGAAATTAACAATTGACACAGGAAGTTTGTAAAGAGACATGGTGGTTGTTTGAATGTTCGTAGGAATATACACAAAGAAAAAGTATTGAAGAAAAATGGGAATACTATATTTGACTCTTTGAGACCCAACATTTTACGTGCTTTAAGGTGATGCAACTTCGATGAGAAAACAAAGATCTCAATTCAAGTTCATACCGAAACTTGGACAGATCATGGAATTTTGTGACAGAAACGAACGTCTCAATTCACGTCAAACCTTAGTTGTTCCAGAGTTCTCTGGAAAATATATTCTTCTTTTCTGTTGTTTCAGGCCTTAGATAGGGGAGCTGTGTTGCTCAAACTCTTATATCTAAAAAAAAAGCTATAATATTTTCACATACTAGCCGAGTCTAACACTTGGACACGTACCAGTGTCGGACACTTGCAACTGTTATAGATGAGTGTCCAACACTTGGTGTTAAGTAAAAGCTAAACCCTGTGACCCTAGTCTAGACTAAAAAAAAAAAAAAAAAAAAAAAAATCACATACTAGCCGAGTCTAACACTTGGACATGTACCAGTGTCGGACACTTGCAACTGTTATAGACGAGTGTCCAACACTTGGTGTTAAGTAAAAGCTAAATCCTGTGACCCTTTCCTAGTGAACCTAAAACCAAAATTGGGGTGTACAAGGAAAGGTCAACCAAGGTTACCCATAAGCCTCTTGAAGCTCTTTATTCTCAGGATCTAGCTGCAACCCCTTCCCGAATGCATCCACAGCTCTTTTATTGTCCTGCAGCGACAAGAAAAATTAACAGTATTCCTCAGAACGTACAACTGTACAAGCAAAATAAGAAATTATAAAGATTAAATTCTTTCTATACCCGATTAATTTTCCAGGCCACCCCAGCTCGGTAATATCCCTTTGGCCAATCAGGCCTCAGCATGATGCAGGACATTGCATCCCTGATCGCATAATCTCCTTCATTCAAGCGCGCCCAGCAAAGGCTCCTGTTGGATAACACTGTTGCATCCAGTGGTTTCGCGCCGATAGCCTGCATCATCAGCCACATACACCAAATCAAAACAGCTGCTAAGAGGACCGTTCCTCCATCAAAATGCCCACAAGGAGAATTACAAATCTGGATTGGGCATACTTTGGGAAAGGCCTCGTCTGAACTCACTCTGGGTCCAACTGGACCTGGAAAATGGGTCGGTCAGGATGGGTTCAGTAGATATCAGTTTTGAGGTTGGGTCAAATGTCTGGTAATAATGTCTCTGTTTTCCAGGTTTGGAACAGGTCAGATTTGGGTTTCAGGTCGGGTCAATTTTTGCACGGTAGATCCAACTTCTTAAAGAGTTTTTGTTTTCCTCTTGGAGTGGGGGTGCGGGTGGGGGAGGGAGTTGGGCTTAGGGGGCGGAAAAACCTCAGTGGGATTTGAACAATCAACAAACAAATATATCAAGATCAATTACGAAAATCATGTTCTATAAGAAAGAATTTAGTACGAAAAGTTGGTTTGAAATTTCCTACCTCCGTATACCAGAATATGGCATCGAGATAATCTTTTCTTCCAACAGCTTCTGCGCCCTTTTGTTTTGCCTCGAGAAACTTCTCTTCAACTTTGAGTTTTCTCTACAAGTAATGTAATTCGTGGAAACCCCAAGGGGGAGGGGGAGGAAAAGAAATCGATCAGCAAACCATCTCAAGTTAGAGGCTCAACCTCATAGAAGGATAGAAGATAGCACCAAATATATTTAGTTACCAACAATAAATTCAGTTAAAAAATATACCAAGGTCCTCCATATAACATCACAAAAATAATCAGAGAAATGTCTTAACTGGGTATTAAAATTTATAACCCCATCTTTGAGTATAAGCCTCAACATCCACAAACCTATATATAAGCCATATTTCTCTCACTCTCTCTCCTGAGCCCCTTTAAGCAGTTAAACCCTCCTTTGTACATGCTTTTAACATACATAAAACCAAGTAAAAGAAGTGGAAAAAGGGTGGGGAAGGCAAACCTACAAGTTCAGTTTCTGTAAGGAACTTCATACCTGATTTTTAGCTTCATCAGACTGAACATACTCAAGAATTCCAGAACAATTCCAGCTTGGGAAACTTGGAATCCGTTTAGTGGTAGGATAGAGAACCATTACATCAGCGAGACCACCATTGATAGCGGCAATCTCTATTGGTGTAAGATCATACTGCAAAAGAAAAGATCCCAATAAATTTAACTAAAGCAGAATGGGTAACAAATAAAAGCAGCAAAGAAAAAAGGTCAATATCAATTCAGAGATAAAAGATGTAGGGAAATAATACACGAAATTACATTAGTTCTTCAAAATTAAAACCACAAAACAAAATTTGTGATATGCCCTTTTTCTACTCACGAAATTAGTGACATTAGGATCAGCTCCAGCCTTCAGCAAGCATTTAATAATCTCAGTTTCTCCTTCTGATGCAGCCACAACCAATGGAGTCGCTCCACGAGAACCCATATTAGGATCAGCTCTTCCCTGCACAAGTTGTAGCATAGGCAAACAGCTGAAGGGAGGATATGCAACAAACAACCAAACTTGTGTCTTTAAATCATCAACCAAGCAAAGGTAGAAGATTAAACAAATGCATTTCCAAAACAAAATAAAATTTCTGGGAAAAAAGAAGAAAGAAACCGCATCATCAACATTAATCTAGGCTAAGAAAAAGTTTTAAAAAAATGGAAAGCAGCGGACACCAAACAAAGTTTTTGATAGTATCATCTTAGTTTAAATTAGAGTACATTTCTTATGGTCACCTTGTAAGAACAACCCTGTCAAAAAAGCAAAACGTAAGATGGCTGTAACTTTTCTGAACACATCCCAAGAACAGACTTGACCTTTTCACTCCCACACCAAAACATACATAGGTTAGTACAAAAATGCCAACCCTATCGGTCCAGAGGCCTAAAGAAAACAGCAATTTGCGGAATTGCGGAAATTGCATTGAATATTCTACAGCCATCTAAGGCTTCCATGGACACTTTCTATAGACATAATCACATAACCCAGAAATTAATGCAGAAGCGGCAAAGCAAGACTATGTCATGGTTTCTTTTGTTAAATTCATAGACAATACAAAGTTCACTGAGCATATTACTAATCATAATCTTCGGAGACTTGGAAACAAAAGGTCAAATGACAAGACAACAAAGAAAACAAAAGTGATGCTGCTACAAACAAACAACCAACTCACAACAATTGGCACAATAAAAGAAATTGGTTAGTAGAAGTCCAGACACTTGAAAGAGGTATAGATGGAGAAAGTATAATACCTTGAGCAGTAACCTGACACATTCAACAGAACTTGCCAGGATGGCAACCATCAGCGGACTGTAAATGTGATGACTAATTGAATTCGGCTGCATAAAACAAGCAAAACATAATTTACACCTCAAAAGAGAATTTCTAATTCTTTCTGAAAATAACTCCTACAAATTTCTACTTACTATGTTACTACGTATCCTTCTAATGTAATGTAACACATGCTCACAAAATTATACACTATATGCCTAGATTATTAAAAAGCATTTATTTAGAAGGAAAGAAATTTGATTTAGTTGGCCAAAATAAGGATGTAGGAGAGCTTTCATGGCCAATGGCCCAGCAAAAGCATTATGCTAAGGCCGGATGTGAGCGATTGGAGATACCATTTAGCTCAATCATTCATAAGAGTGTAACTTATAGGACGCATTTGTAGCAATGTATTTCTCCAATAAAGAGTGCAACTTTGCTGTGCAAATATTGGAATGCATTACAAGTACCCACACAAGAAACAGGTAGTGCAAGATATAGAAACTTAAATGTCATGTACTTCGAGACACTAGGTCCAACTACTATCATAATCATTATCACTAACCCAAAGACTGTCACTAGGCTCCCAACTTGGCTGGGGTAAGGGGACTAATTTAGTATATTATTATGATTAGTTGTAAACATAATACATCTAAACCTTAAAAGGGTATTGGCATGTATCACCTAAATAGATATGGGAATCTGGTAATGACAGTTGGTATTCAATAGACATCAAACTTGTCAACAAACCACAAACCAAAAGACACCACCCCAAACAGTTCAAAATTGGCTAACTACGCAGCCAACATGCAACATAAACACTAAATAAGAAAACAAAAACTAGAGTGGCTAGTTTTCTAGTTAGTATTGATAGAAAAGCTCCTTTTCAAAAATTTCTAACATACATTGGCATGATTATCAAGTAAAATCTTGACAGCATCTCTCATGCCTTTTGCTGCTGCACATTGCAATGGCGTGCCTTTGAAAGATTGTGCATCCACTTCGGCACCTTTTGAGATAAGCAGACGCATCTGGTCTTTTCGTCCTGCCATCGCAAGATTTATCATTCATGTAGAGGACAGACAGTGAAGACATGTTTAGCAAGCATAAAAACACAGACGAGAGACAAAGAAAAAGCTTGACATGAAAACTGTTCCATAATGATCTTATCTAATTGCAACATCACATGCATTATAACTACCAAGCTTTTATCGAATTCAACATGCCTTTCTCTGCAGCATAGTGTAATGCCGTCAATTCCTTCTGCCCTGCTATATTAGGTTGTGCACCATGATCAAGAAGATAAGCAGAGGTGAGATACTGGTCTTCTGTTATTGCAAGAATCAGAGGGGTATCACCTGTAACAAATAACAATAGTAGAATCAGCCGAAAGACATTACATATTTATTTAACACAAATGAAAGAGAACCAAGAGAAACAGAGCACCTGGACCAACTCAAAGAGTTTAGAAGGCTGCTCTTTTAATATTGTAAACAAGTAAATTAGCCAAGTAAAGTAATGAGTCACCATAATAAATAGCGATAATAGAGACACACAAAATGGGAGATTATTCAGATAATGTTTTGTTCACTAGCAAGGAAAAAAGAGTTTGTATAAGTAATATGCCTCTTACAAAGGAAGATAAAAGAAGTAATCTCAAAACCTACCATTTATGCACATCTTTTTATTTTAAAAAAAAAAAAAAAAAAGGAAAGAAAGAAAGAATGAATGAATCATTGAAGTGGTGGAGGTTTCTTCAATGGCTAAGTCAACAAGGCATTCAATCAAATAACGTTAACCATGTTTCCTTTTCCTTGCCTTGAGGCAACGGAGCTAATTCATTGCAAAATTGTGCTGGAAGTTCAGAAGTGTCTACTCCACCAAGACATATTCACTAGTTGAGGGAAGCGCTTATCCAGCAAGCAAAATGAAGTCAAAAAGAGTTCCAGTGCACCTAGACATCAAACAATTCAGAGCAAAGCAGAAAGGAAGTAGAATAGATGGACAGTTTACTACAATTGCACATTACCTAAAATGTTATGACTGCAAATATATCACACATGCAATACAAAAATGCCAGCCTCAAAATTCATCTAAAATATTGTTTGGGTTGAGGGGACCCTAACATCCTATAAATATGAGTACTTGTTTTAGTAATTCTTGTTCATTTAATACTCATTAAAAATTGTACTACCTACTTAGATTGGGCTACGAAGCATGAGTGTCCCTCATGCAGACACAACAAGACACACTATACGTGACCAACACAACACACGTGTCCAACACATCATGGTTGCATTAGATGGAATTCAAAATTAGCACAAATACCACATCAAAAACAGTAACAAGGCCTCGAATTATAGCCACCAAAATTCGTATACACAAGTAAAATTTAAAATTGGGCAAGTGAAAGACTTTAGCAAGGTTCACCGATAGCTTCTAGATTGGTCAGTGTTATTCGATAAACTAGAGTTTAAGCGTTATGGTTGACGTAGTGTTCTTGAAATACTACCCAAAAAACATTTCACATTCTCGAATAAGTAGTTTTTCCAATAAAACAACGCCCTATCTGTTTTATCCATATTCTATATGAATGTCCTTATGTGGGAAGATTAATTACTACTCTATTTTTATGTCATTTAACAAGCTTTTTCGACGAACTTATCTGTTTAGGTAGTTGTTAGTGAAGAAAAGTAATGTAAGGCAACATTAGCCGTTGAAGGTAGCAGCCAACATTCATGGAGTAATTTTTTTTCTTTTACAGAAGTTATAAAAACAATATTATCTTATCCAATACAACTAATCTACTCATGGAAGTGCACCTTAAGTGCCCCAATTGGGCATCTAACTATACTTTATCGAACAAACAAAATTGTACCCAAACACTAACATCACCTCAAGAATCAAAATTAGTAACACTACCTCAGCCAATAATCACTACCCCTAAACATTACTTTTTCGAACGAACAAAATTTTAGTAGTCGATTTTAGACTTAATCAAACCGCCAAAATTCTACTAGTAAACATTACTTCATCTAACAATTGTATTAATAGATTTTAGACTTAATCAAACTGCTAAATTCTACTCTTAACTCTAATGTCCAACACAGCCAACATATACATGCTAATCCAACAGCTAATGCCACTGAAAACTTCTTCTAAACAGCTAACAATCACTAAAATGCTGAACATATTTATCTCTCCTATCAAAAACACATCAAAAGAACTGGAAAATTAAAAACGTGGTAAAAATATAAAAAGAAAAATGAAGAAAATACAGAAATACAGAGTCTGATCATTAGGGCAAATACCATTTTTATCTTTGTCATTAACATCAAGCTTAAGCTGCTCAATAAGGTACTTGCACACTTGGGTTCTACCCCCAGCGGCAGCAAAATGAAGAGCGCTACGGCCATTACAGTCTTTCATTCTCATCAAAGCTTTTCCTACGCCATCTCCATCGCCAACTTCTCTCCCCAACTCTGCCATGAGAGAGAAAAAGAGAAACAGAAAACAAACCCATTTGAGATTAGACCGAAACAGAGAAACCCTATTCACCATTTCGAGAATTTCATCAAGCAAAAATCAAAAAGGGGGAAAAAAGAGCGAAAACGATGAAAAACTTTTTTGATTGGGGTTTTTTTACTTTTGAGAAGTTTGAGGTTCCCGCTAAAAGCTGCTTTGAGAATACGATTCGCTGCATTTTCGCCTGCAACAAGAAAAGATTAGTATTAAAACAGTGATTGCAGAAATGTTGAAAATGGCAGAGCAAGAGAGAGAGAGATTTACGATGAGAAGATGAGGAAGCCATTGTTGGGTTTGTGCTTGAAATGAGAGATGGCTTGTGTTTTACGCTTTAAAACTTGGGAGAAGAAGAAGTTAAGGCGGTCACTTGTTAGAGTGGAGAAACTGCGTTGACACTTGTCAGTAAGTTTTTTTTTTTTCCTTTAAATTTGCACATTTCTCGCAACTTTTTCTTCTTTTTCCTTCTTTGTGTGAGGGGTGATTGACTTGGGTCCTTCTATGCAAACAATTAAAAAAAAAAAAATGGAAAAATTTTAATTGTCGATAGCGGACGTTGAGGGTGTGTTCATTTCACCTTATCCAATCTCATTTTAGATCGTTCAGTTCAGGTCGGGCCAATACACTTTTTCACTCACAGATTACTATTCATTTAGTTTCCTTCAGTTCAATTTAGTTCAATTGAAGTTGTTTAGTTTCCTTCAGTTCAATACACTTTTTCACTCACAGATTACTATTCAATTGAAGTTGTTTAGTTCAATTTAGTTCATTTAGTTTCCTTCAGTTCAGTTCTGGGCGTTCAGTTCAATTCATTAGTTCAGTTCAGCTACTTTCAAGCGAACCAAACACACCCAATAGTTCGTTTGGCCAAGAAATATAAAATTGATAAGTGTTTTTATGTAGAAGTTTTGGCCAAATGGGTCTGCCTAATTATAATTTGGGTACCCATTTTTCAATAATAATCTTATTATTCAAACCTGAAACATAATATACACAGTGTCTCAGTCTTAACCATTAGACTAATGTTTTGTTTTCTTCATGTTATTTTTGTTGATATTTACTGTTGATTATTTATTTTTGTTGATTTTCGTTGATTTTACTGATTTTTGTTGATTCGTTAGATTCGACAAAGACCGACTTTATTGATTTTTGTTGATTTTATTAATTTTTACTGTACTGATTTTTGTTGATTTTTGCTGAAATCAACAAATATAAGTTGAAGAAAACAAAGCCTAAAACCCCACTTGTAGATAAAAATATCTAAAGTTGGGATAAAATTGAAACCCATGTACCATTCTCACCTCTCATTAAAATTGCAGCGAAGTACTAACAATCAATTTTCCATACAGTTGAGAAAGGAGAATCAAATTTTGAAAATAAGATGTGTTCATTTCACCTTATTGAATTATATACTTTTCGGTTTTATACGAGAATGCGATACTATACCATATGAAAACTCAATACAACAGATTACTCAGCTTTTATTATACTACATATCTATTAATTATGGTATAACAACAATCAGAGGAGAAAAATTATCCAGCATATGCTTCATCTTGTTGATTGTAGATGCATCAATACAGCTTGGAAATCGAGCTCCGCCTCCCTATGACAAAGAGAAGTAGTGTTATGTAAGGCAATTTCGAAGTCAAGTGACACTATACAAGAGAGTGAATGAATAATAATAGGATGACATTCTTTGGTTCATTAATAAGCTACCATCACTGCAATGTGTATCTTTCAGACTACTTGTATTTCATGGATGCAAATTTTTTACCTAGAAGCTTGTTGAAGCTCCCTCTTCTCCGAATCAAGACGCGCGGCCATCCTGAACGCCTCAGCTGCGCTCCCATAATCCTGCATTAAGACAAAGTTATCGTATCATTAGTAAAGCTAATCGAATATGGAAATCCTCATCCAAATCCTGTACTAAAAAAGTATGTGCCGAAGAGATCGCTTCTAAAGTTAGCACTTTGCTTAGAGGTCACTCCCATTTTCAGCACTTGGTCGTGTACACCGTACACCCCTTAAGACATAGATCAGCTAGCCCTGTGGCAACCAAGGCTTTTGAGGCTATTTATCATCACTTAAAACATACAAATCGCCAATGCAAAACAAATATCAAATAGCTATAAAATTGAAATGCAACATAGAAAGAAACATCTCATTCATTCATACTTGTAAAAGAAGCCAGGCCATCCCAGCCCTGTAATGCGCCATTGGCCAGTCATCCCTCAGTACGATACAGGCCAGGGCATCGTGGAGTGCACGCTTTCCGTCCTTCATGCGGAGCCAGCAAAGACTCCTTTTAGCCCAAAGTTCTGCATCCCTCGGCTTCGCCGACATTGCCTGTGTTTCACACCCATGTAAGAGAAAGCAAAGTCCCAACAACAAAAAGATACTAATTAATAGCATACCGGAAGCAGAATGGTCTAGTAAGAACCATGTTTGATTACAAATGAACTCCAATAGATGAGATTTATTACCTCTGTATACCAGTGTTTAGCTTCCATGTAGTGTCTTCTATTGATAGCTTCTGCTCCATTTGCCTTCGCTACCCAAAACTTCTCTTCCCTTCTGAGTTTTATCTACAAGTTCAATGCAGAAACAGCCAACAGATCAACAATGTATGTTAGTTACGGCCCTACTTACATGAGATAACCGAAGACCAAATCGACTCACTCACACTCCCTCCATGCGGAAATGATAGTCATACTTACATTATGACGTCCAAAAAAAAAAATAGTCACTATATGTCCAATATATATTATCCTCACATACTATTGTAGTCACGCAACTACGTAATAAAGCTGTTATAATTAGATTCAAAATATACCCAATCCTCAACTATATATGAATAGTTACCATGTGACAATTAATTCCCGACGGCAGGTGCAAATCTCCTTTAAAGACTGATGAGCTTGGACCCCGGTTTACACAAAGATTCCCTTTATATTTGGAGGCCTATAATGGCTCTTGGAAGAGTAAGGAATTTTTATCTAAAGACTATCTCTCTAAATTTAGAAATTTAAGATTCAAATACTGACACATTCTAACATAGTTACATATGCAGTGCCAGACTGCGAGTGAGCATTTTACCAGTTCTGCCTTCCAACTGGGAGGGCAAAGCTCATAGGTTCAACTTCAGGATTAAACACTCTCATAGTGAACGAGTGCAGGGACGGGAATGGGGAATGGTTTATTACGTATTCGACTGTAGGGCGAATTTCATTCCTTGTTAAAGAAAGGTAAGGACTAATGACATACATACTTGTAATTTTCTTTTTTCCTTTTTCTGGGAAACACGATTTGTAGAATCGCCACTGTCGGGCAGAGGGAACACGCACATATAGAAAAGGAAAACCGTAAAGAAGAATATCATTACCAACTACGTCACAAAGAAAAAAAACATTCAAGAGCAGGAATGTTAACAACTCTGAGGAACCAAGGAGCACACCCAGCTATTCTCAAAACAAATGGTGCTTCGCATCATACTGATGTCTAGTCTCAAACAGCAACAAAGAAAGGGATCACATTGCAATTTTTACCCTTAAATCCATGTTGAACCATTGCATATAGTTGGCAGTTCTAATGCAAATGAAATGTGATGTCAAAAGAGCATTAGGATGTCGT
>BSSO01002283.1:0-19824 GCA_030267885.1 Mesembryanthemum crystallinum | reverse complement strand
GTAAACATCCTGAAGAATGTCATAGCAAATGCTCACTCCTGCTACATATTTATTGATAGAATCACAACTTGAGACTACTCATGAATCATAGGCCTAATTGGCAAAAATTCACTTTCCTATTAATCCAATAAGATCAATAGACATTTTAGACAAATCTTGCATATATTTGTTCTTAATAATCACCATTTGCAAATCAGGTGAAGGGCTCTTAGTCACTCCATCCCGGCACCCTTCCTCAGCCTTCAAGGCAGCTGAAGCCGCATTTACCGCATCTCCATAAGCTTTACTGTTCAAAGATCTTATCACAGAAGGGACATCCTTGTCAGCAGCAGGCCCATATAAGCCTACACAGGTGTCAACAACCGCTTTCACCTTTGGATCGCCACCCTTTTTCTGCAACTCCTGTAGGTACTTTGAAGTGTCTGTTGCGTGCCCTTGAAGCATGTCAGCGGCTATGTGGGCTAGCCCATCCGTGCTGGCTCCCTTACTCCTTGGGTCTGACCGGAGTGTGTAGGTGCAGAACCCAAAGTCAGTTGTTTTTCGACAGGTCAATGCTACCGGGTCAGTTTCACTGTTCAACTTCCTCATCAGGCCATTGCAGTGGCTTGATGGTGAGGTGGTAAACGCAAATATGAGAGAAATGCAAAGAAGAAATGAATGCTTCATCTTCAGCTTTAAGGGTTCCACAGCTGGTTGTAATAGTAAATGATGGAATGAGAATTTTGGTATGACATTGCTGATTATATAGAGGCAAAGTAGGGAGAATTGGAATTGAAGGTTTCTAATTTAGCTCAGATAATCAAATCAAAAGGATGCTCAGATAATCAAATCAAAAGGATAATATCTTGAAAGGAGATATAATCATTCATCTTTGCACCAAAAAGATCCTCTAGATAGTTTCCTAACACTAATTTCTCACATAAAGCGGAAATTATCATTCATCTTTGCACCAATGATCCTCTAGATATTTTCCTAAAT
The DNA here is from genome assembly GCA_030267885.1 of Mesembryanthemum crystallinum. NCBI lineage: Eukaryota > Viridiplantae > Streptophyta > Magnoliopsida > Caryophyllales > Aizoaceae > Mesembryanthemum > Mesembryanthemum crystallinum. Next base: position 18,846 of record BSSO01002283.1, on the reverse strand, counting down.
ACTTTAATTTCTCTCAAATGTACTTGAAAGGGGAAACAATCATTCATCTTTGCACCAAATGAACCTCTGGATAATTTCCTAAATAATAACACTGTTCTAGTAGTATCAAAAATTCATGTCACAACTCACATGGACAACATCAACTGCTCATGATTTATTTCAACAAACAGACGCGAGATTCAAATCAAGATGACACTCAAAAACTCTACTTCTCTTCTTTTGGTGTTTCATCATTCTGCTCGTAACGACGCTTGAATTTGGCTATCTGTCCCAAGCTTTGCGCCATCTGTCGTTTTGCTCTGAAGTGGAAAACTTTGGGTTCCCTGCGAATTTTAGTCATCATGACATTCAGCAATCTTCCGCTCTGGGTTACATAGGATATCCATTGCATCTGAGGGTGCACTCCTTTCTTCATTTCCTTGTACCTGCAGACGAAAGTATTAGCTGAAGGAAAACAGTTTCACAGGACTTAAACTGGACTACTGGAGAAACAAATTAAGAAAAATAAAGGTGACATGAACCCTCTGCAGCAATATTTTTAGGAAAAATGTGCAAAAGATGAGAAATTTTCAAGAAAAGAAGTTAAGAAACTGATGCAATTAATCATCAACTTCAAAATATCACATTAAGGTAATTGCACCCTTTGTTCAGTGATGCAAAGTTTGAATTAACTCGAAAAAAAAAGCATGAAACTATGTTAGAGTCTAGGAAAAGCAGATAGTAGTAGAACTGGAAACTTGGATGTAAAGTACTACATTGGAATTAAGAAAGTAGAACCCGAAAATCAAGGAATCGAGCACACACAAAACAGTCGAGACAGAGACTATGAAATCATTCAAAATTTCTCAGGTCAGACACAACCACCTGGATTTCAGAGTTGAGACTTGAGCCTGGTAGAGAGTGAGTTCGAGAAAGTGAGAAGGTTAAAATTGAAGTTCTTCACAATTTTTTCTTCCAGTGCAGAGAATGGAGATAGAGTGCCCCAGGCTCTGGCTGGAGACCCTTGTTGATACATCGAGAATGCTCAAGTTCCTAGTTAAGCCCATGGATCATTGCAAAAATAGAGGGTGCAGCTAACTAGGATAATGCATTGGGAGCTGCTTGCTTCCAAAATTAATTGAGCGATATCTTAAATTTTGCAAATCTCTAATCATTAATCACAAATCCCGAAAGGAGACTTCATTAGGGGAAGCTTAGGTGTTTGATTGTACATGTGTATCAATCATTCAATTATGGGCAGGTGTGACTAGCAAATAGCCCAAAACAGGAACCATAAAAGTACAATATAGAAATGAAAATGGCTGAAAATGCTAGAAAAACCAGTAAAATCTCCAATTTGATTGTGGATATGCCTCTTTGCCCGGGTCAGTCAGCCTCCTTTTCTATACAGTTTTATCTCATTTCTCAGCGACAAGGTTCCTGAACCAGAGAGTGAGACCACTGGTTGCTGGTCCAAACAGTTGGACTGACAAGTTGATTTGTTTTCCTCAAAAGTGAGTTGAAGTGTGCACCTAGGAATAAATCTTCTGACTTACAGAATTCTCTTAAAGGAGAGGATTTGGACCAAAAATACACGTCTGAATACAACATCTGGGCACTACTAGTGCGGCCCATCTTATGTGATTCCTTACACGGGAGAAACAATTCTTAAATGTTCTATTATCTTATCCACATCCAGTAAGAAGTATCTAATATCTAGCAATCAAAGGAAAAGATCAGGCAGGAATCTATCTAAGATGGTCAACAGCAGAGAGACAAATGGAAGAAAACAATCAGGGTGAGACAACATATTCTAAGGGCGAGGACAACAAGAGCTTTTAAGGGTTACTCTATTACTGAGGTTCAATATAATTGGGCCAATTTGTAACTGTTTTTTGGGAGTGGATATCTTGTCATCTCTTTTGCACATTTGGTCTTACAGTTTTATATGCTTTCTCTTAATCTAAAAAGAAAACATTTTCTGTGCATATTCAAAAGGAATCATAACGGAGGACCTGTCAATGCTGGCTACAGATACATACACTAGGCAACAACAGTGTTTAACAAGGCGTACTACTAAGTGTATCGGCACATTTCCTAAGAACCCTAGCAGCAACAACTTCAGCAAACGTTAGTAGCATAACCACTTTTCCTTTTTTCTTCTTTCTTTCCTAATTATTAGAGTATTGTCTTTATATTTCACATATGGTCCAAATTCAAACCGTGGTTGATACGAGAGAGGGGAAGAAATCTGTTTTCATATAAGCTGTTATATGTTATTGATGTTATCTCTTAGTCATCTTAAGGGCTATGTCGTGAAATTCAGAAAATGGAAAATCTTAAGCAAATTGAAGTTGCAATAACATGCGAAACCCTCCCTCCAAGAAAACAGAAATAGAAATCATCTTACCCTGAACAATTGTAAACACACAAAGCTGTCAGCCTGTCACCCCCCCCCCCCCCAAAAAAAAATAAAAAAATAAAAAAAATAAAAAAAGGGCAATCACCAACAAATCATTTTTGGAAAGAAACTGAACACTAAATCCACACAAAGTTGTAATTTTGTCAAGGACTCAGACTCAACATTGCCGTGCTTTACAACTACAAACCAACTCTTTTGACTGCATTTTTAGGAATTCTCATTCCAGGACCAACTCTCTAGATTCGAGCTTCAACAATTATTTATGATAACATAATACTTGTGCACGTCCTATCTTCCATTTCTTACCGTACTCTATTCACATTGACTCAGTAATCAGTAAGAAAATCCTATCTTGTGTTAAGAATCAAAAGATGCTCCACTTGTTAGGAGCATCGTCCCCCAACCATTCATGTCATGGGTATCTCTCATGTAAAAAATGTGCCATGTCTTATAGAAACTTTGCAAACATTCATAGTAGACTTAGGGCCATTTGCCATGGGTTTCATGTTGTGAAATGATTTCTCTAGCAGCAGAGCACAAGAAAGAACAGAAATAAGCTGGTCAGAGAGCACTTTCAGGTGGATTCAAAATGAACCTTTATATTCATTCCTTTGAAAGTTCGACAAATTCCATGCACTTGAAATCACAATTTCACCAGTAAACCCTACTCCTATTATATCCCCATTTGAAAAACATAAACCACAGCTACCCGAAAAAAAGAAGAAGAAAAGAACGACCCAGAAACCGCATTGGATGCTTCTCATAGGCTTACTATATTAGGCTCAAACAAAACACATCTAAACAACAAGTGCTCAAGTTCAAATACATTTCTTCAGCACGAAAGTGACAAACTTTTCGAGCTCACAAGCACCTTTGTCAACAAACAATATACGCAACACTCACTCAATGACCCTGACCATAATTCCTTAAACCCACAATTGATTTGCAAATCCAAAATCAGCGAATTCATGACAGTACCCCCTAAGAAAACAAATAGCCGCAAAGGGTACATTTTGCTAGGCAATCTTGATCTAAAGTTATCAAAATGAGGTAATGCCAGAATACCCAGTTGCTAATGCTCAAAATTTGATCTCAAAATCATATCTTTTCATCACACACACAGAGAAAAGGCATATATTACACTTGCAGCTACCACTTAGCACATCTGAAAGTTGAAGGGAGAAAATTGAACAGCAATTTTTTGCCTCCTATACTAATCATTGACACAAATCTACATAAATATATATATAGAGAGAGAGAGCAGCATACCTTTTGCCCTGAATCTGATGGTAGAGAGAGAAAGTAAAGAGAGAGAGAGAGAGAGATGGAAGGAGGAGGAAGAAGAGCGTTTGGGTTTTGAGGGTGCTGGGGTTTTTGCCGTATTTTTTCGTTTTCGTTTTCTTTTTTTTTTTGGACTTAGCAACTTATTATAGCTTTATACTTATTAGCTTTGAAACGGTGTCGTTTCTATAAGATAATAAATTAACTGCTGGTTTCGCCTTTTACCACTAAGCAGAGAGAGAGAGAGAGAGAGAGAGAGAGAGAGAGAGAGAGAAGCATCAGTAGCAGCAGAGGTCAGTTGGATGTNTTCCCTTTATCTTCATAATCTTTTTTTTTTTTTTTTTTTTTCTGGGTATTTTACTTAGCATTCGAATTTTCTTGGCTTTGACATAATTCTTGATGGGCTTGAAAAACCATGCTTGATGAGGGAGAAACAATAGAAAAGATAGTTGCTTGGTGAGGGGAAAAAATGGAAAAAAGAACTGTTATTTGATGTTCTTATGTAATGATGATAATGTGTAGGTTGTTAAGACATGTTGAAGCTCTAATCTTTGGATATTCAAAAAGTTTCAAGCTTGGTAGACTATGGAATTATGATGTTTATGTAAGGATTATGGTGCTAGGCCATTGTGTTTTGATTTGTGCACATGAGCTGTTTGATAAAATGCCACAATGAATTTTGACTTAGTTGTTTCAAACATGAAGTGTTTCTGGTATTCTTAGTTATTCCGGATTTTGCTCTCGACTTCTTTTCACACAATTGATATTCTATATCGGAGTTCCACTTATTTTACCAGTTTCCTTCTGCTATCTTATGTAGTGGGCACAAGAGCTGTGGTCTGCAGTCTCAGCAAGGTTTATTTGTTGGTTTACGTGGTAAGGTGAGAAACATATAAAGTAGCAGCTTGGATGACAAAAAGTGATTGATTGTGTAAAGGTTCTGAATTTGCTGGTTTTTCTAGATGTCTGCAAACCTTAGATTCTTCTGAATTGCTGAATTGAGAAGAGATAGTGTCTCCCCCTCATGTTTTCCTTGTAAACCAAGCTCAGTAGCGATTCTCTTCTAATCTAGCTTGCTGCTGAGGAGAGAAAAAGAAAATTGCAAAATGGCTCTTTTGCCTGCTCCTATCTGGCCACAGGATCACCTTTGTCTCAATTCATCAAAGCCCATCCATTGTTTTCATTCACAATTTGCATATTTCCCTTCTCAAGTTCCGTTCTCTACTGTGAGATATACTCCGAAATTTCCCCATTATGGCATCCGACGTTCTCAGTATTGTTCTGCTGCACCAAGCAACTCTGCTCCCAATTCCAACTCTGAGAGTGATCCTGGCTCAGAATCCAAGCCTCAAAGAAAAGGCCGTAGAAAGAAAATCACGACTCATGAAACAGAAGTAGATAATTCTTCGAAACTCTCACCGACAACAATCCCCAAAAAGCCGAGACGTGGCCGCAGAAGTGAAGCAGCTGCTGTTGAGGATTTTGTACGTGACTCGCTTGAAAAGACATTTGCTTCAATCCAAGAGCAAAATCCTGATGTTTTGGAAAATAAAGAACAAATTCTTAAAGAAGTTAATGATAAGATTCTCTCTGATGTTAGTGATGATGATGAGGATGATGAAGATGATGATAGTTTAAGAGATAAGCAGATGGTAGTTGATGAGGAGGATCCAAATTGGCCAGTGGATGCTGATGTGGGGTGGGGTATCAGGGCATCGGAATATTTTGAAAAGCATTCAATCAAAAATGTGGTTGGAGATGATGGTTTTGAGATTGATTGGGAAGGTGAAATTGATGATAGCTGGGTACAGGAAATTAATTGCTTGGAATGGGAGAATTTTGCTTTCCACCCAAGCCCCTTGATCGTTCTTGTTTTTGAAAGATACACCAGGTATTTGCTTTCATGTTTGTCACATATACTACTAACATCACTTAGCAGCGTGCTTCCAATGTTCTGTCTGTTATTGTTTGAAATGATTGTCAATATGCAAGGAAGTGACTATGTGCCAAAATTTTCTACTAATGCAAGTGAACAAAAGGAGAAGCAGAAGTTACTTGTGGTCATGTGTTTGACTGCAATTATCTTTATTCAAATGCTAATAGTTACTTCTCCTATTAACAAATATATCTGATAACCAGATGAAAATTAGTTTGGATGCATGGTCATAAAGTCAGATTTAGTATATAAATCTCTCTCTCTCTCTCTCTCTCTCTCTCTCTCTCTCTCTCTCTTCTTTCTTTCCCCCCCAAAAGAAAAGTAAAATTGATTGCGAAAGTTCTAGCCATGTTATCATCCTGCATTTTTTGTTCAAGATTCGTGAACCACACATCAAGTGAGTAGCCTAGCAGAAGCTCATGCTTCCTTGGCTGAGGTTAGCTGTTCAAATATGAACTTAAAGTGAATGTGCTAGGACTAGTAAAGTATGACACTCGGACAAGTGGGGGGGCTAGAGGACAAAAGGGCTCAAAGCATGGTTGGTATAGGGTTTAGTTTCCCTAGATATGGGGGGCCATTACAATATTAGCACTTAATTGATCCAGGCTTTTTCTTCCAGATTCCACTTTGACTACCTATTATCTTCTACAATAAGAGGATGTGTTATATGAAGAGCTACTTATTTATTCATTTGTTAACACAGGGCAGCTGATAACTGGAAGCTTCTAAAGGAGTTGGAGAAGGCTCTTAAGGTCTACTGGAATGCTAAAGATCGACTCCCTCCTCGTGTATGTGAACTGCTTTCTCAAAGTTCCACTTGTTAGTAGATAAGAAGATGTTATTTAAATTTATTCCCTCCAGGAATTTAGAGAAGTTAATGAACTGTTCAACTAAGCAATTATTAGCGACACATTTGACCTTCACTATAGTATCACTGGGAGCTTTTGCTATTCATATTGATATGCTCTGCACTGAAGTGATAGGTACGGTTAGCTCCTAGCAGCTGCTAATTAACTCAGTTAAGTCATGTTTACTTTCTGTTTAAGCACAGGTAGGATATGTGTTTTTCTTTGGAAAAGATATAAATCCAATCGTTTAGGTTTGTTGACCCACTGGCTTGGAGACGCTTTTGTTTGTTTTCTTCACCATTGTATTTGTTGATAGGTGGGCTAGCTATTAATGTTTCTTTCTGAAAAGGTCAAAGTTACAAGTAGTCCAAAGGCAGGATAGGATGGTATTTACCACTCTTAGTGATTGTGATTTAACTTGCAATTAAGTATAGCTATGTGTTTGCAGCAAAATGGTAATAAATCAAGAAGACAATGAACACAAGAAAATATGACATATAGCCATACAGGGCCAGTTGTTACTTGAAGAGATTGAATATATTAAAGGTGGTTATGAGTAAGACTATGCGTACTTTTGTGTAGTGTGAATTCCATTTATAATTTTTGGGAGTTAAAGTGCTTCAACTATTGTATTTCATATTCTTTCAGCCATAAATTTTATTAAAATAAAAACTTATTAGAGTTTGGGTAATTTGGGTTGTCACCTCAACTTTGAGCCTACCCAGAATATTTCAAGTTTTGGCGTTTAGGTAATTTAAGCTTAATCTCTCTGCTAGTCTTGACTAGTAGGCATCATGGATGCGTGCATCCTGAAACTACCCTCACCTTCCAAAGCAGCAGGATCCTTATCCTGTAGTGATGTTGTGGTGGTGATTTCAGGTTTGAAATCCCTGTTCAGCTCCCAAATTTTTGGGCAGTTTTAGGGTTTAATTTTGGTTTAGGTTATTATGGCTAAGCACCAGCTGTGTGTTCAACTTTGCTTTCACATGAAGCTCAGAGACCAAAGTATTCATGTTATGGTCCGAGGTTCCTCTTAGTTCATGAAATGGTGTCTTAATACTATTCTGGCTCTGAGGTGGACGGAAGCTCAAAGAGTAATACTTCATCTCATTTTGTTTGTAAGTTTCGAAAAAATAGCATGCAGATAAGACTATAATTAGTGGCCATGGAATTAGACAAGGTGATGTACTTAATTTTCTTTGGTAAGTATTCAAATTTGACCTCCTTATTTGCCATTCGCCACCCATAATGATGATAAGTAGATGGATTTGAAAATATCTTACTTGTGTGAAGCTGGAAACCATGAAATATTTTGGGATATTCCTGAAAAGGAACTACCGAACAAAAGCGTATTAAGCAGATACCAATTTTACATAACATTATTTTCCCTCGGGAGACCAATGTAAGCGTTCTGGATCTTAGAAGCATCTGGTTCCCTGAGTTTAATCAAGCCTTGCAAGCTGATGGTTATCAATGTTCATAGTTTCCAAAGACGAATCATTAAATTTCAGCTGCATGACCACAATTTTCTTGAAACAGGCTGTTAAACTGGATATCAATATCGAGAGAGACCTAGCATATGCTCTGAAAGTTAGAGAGTGTCCTCAGATATTATTTCTACGTGGACAAAAGATTTTGTACCGGGAAAGAGGTAACAACCATAATTTTTTTCTTGCTCTCCCATAATTACTTTGGATGTGCTAAAAGTGATTGTCTGATTGTGATTGATGTCAATTTGAAATATACTTCTACTTCTGTTGGTTCGCAGAGCTAAGAACGGCAGATGAGTTGGTCCAAATGATTGCTTATTTTTATTACAAAGCGAAGAAGCCTTCATGTATTGATGATGCAGCTCTAGTTTTTTAGTGTAAATTCAGGTGCCTCATCTGGACCTTGTCTAGCTTGTGCTCTACTCCTATTGCTATATCTATTCAAAGTTCAGATTACCTGCCTGACACCCAAGTATGTTAGCTCATTTATCACTACTGCATATAATTCAAGTGAACAGAGGTTTGTACTTAATCTTGCTCAGCATTATGTTAGTGGAATTGATAAACTAGGAACAACTAATCTGGATGAACAAATAAATTGAGTCGCCTTGGTATTCCACTGCCGTGAGTCAAAATTTCCCCCTCTACAGTCTAGCAGGACTAAAGGCTTCCACCCTAGGGTTAACACTTCCTTCACTGACTTTGGAGAACTCCAAATAAAATGATAAGCAAAGGAAATGAAAATACGAAGCAAAAAACGATATGAAACAAAATCCAAAATTGTAAGAAGAAAGAGAGTGGGGAATAACAACATTAAGAAGCATTAAAAAGGGAATAAAGGAAGCGTCAAAGAGCTGTGGCTAGTAATAGAACCCATGACCTCCTCTTGGTTGTCATAAAATTCTCTCTTCCTACTACCTTTCAGCTCAAGCATATAATGCTTGTGCAATATTTAGTATATAAGATTTTCAAGCTCATGGGGGAGGTCTCCACTAAACCCTGTGTGAGTTTTTAGATATCTCTCTGTGTGAGTTTTTGTGTCTTTTACCTGGAGCAAAGGGGCTCCATATATAGCACAGAATAGCTATCAGTTAGAGGGGAGAGGATGGAAGGAATATTAGGGAAGTGGAGCTAGTCTAGGATAGTGGGGGGAAAGAATATACTCCCTCCGTCCCATAGAAAAGTTACGTTTGCCGTCTTGGGCCGTCTCAAAATGAAAGGTGATTTCATTTTTTGGTATATTTTTTTGGAATATAGTCACCAACTTACCCTCCAAATCCTGTAAGTATAAAAGGTTTAGATAGTCTTCGGAAATAATAGATAAACAAGTTCTTGTACCTGATAATATAAAGACAATTTTCCTGTAAACAAATAGTCTAATCATACTGTGGTCTCATGATATCTAGAGAGTAAAGTTGGATACTCTCATAGGGGGTGGCTAGCTCCCATAATCACATAGGTGATTCCATCAATGTGCGTATTACTCACACCAACCAAACTTGGCTTATGGAACTATTTAAAGATAAAAGTAGCATGGATCGATAGACCTGCTTGACTGTCAGATTGAAGATGAAATAAATAGCCAAACCATACCCTGAATGCTGACGAGTAGGACAAGGCATCAGACTTTCCTTTCTCTGACGAGTAGGACAAGGCATCAGACAACGCAGGTCCAGGCTTGCCAAGAGCTGACCCAATGGTTTTAATCCACCGATGGATTTATGAGTAATACAAGCTACAATGTGGCTTGACGTCTCAAGGGGCGGTTGTGCTTTATACACTTACAAGCTAGTTAGATTGTAGGTTGTCAGACCACAAAACTTGAACATACATTGCCGATCAAAGAGAAAGCCAACTGCAGCCTGCAAATACAAAGTACATTTCCACTGAATCTAAGATAGTTCAATCAGTAGTTCATGAGGTGGGGTTTTCTAAACACGCTAAATGATAATCACGTTCACAGAATGGTATTATGACAGTACTGGAAGGAGCCGTCTTCTAGGAGACTTGAAGACATGATCTCACTAAAGAGACCCTTTCTTGATCTTCAAATCTCACTATCAATAAAAATGCACACATCAGGATTCTACTGAGAGCTTCTCATTTTTTAAGGGCTTTTAATTTGTTTTGCATTGTAAACTGTAATCATATGATTGGGTCATACCAATTGGCATATCTCCTTCATATACATATAAACCTTACGGTTCTTTACTTTCTTTATTTCCTTCAAGTACTCCTTCATAAGCAGAGTGATATATTGTCCATTGCTAGAGCATCAACCTCGGTCTTCCAGGAACAATAACCAAGTCCAGAAAGCCCTTAGTTCTTCATATAAACATCCCTATGCAACATGTCCCCTGCCTGTCACTTCTATATGTGGCCACTTCAATAGCTCCAACTGCTACAGAATGCTCAGAAATTGTCAAACCAACCTTCAGATGTTGCTTGTTGGTCTCTCTTTCAAGTGGCTTACCATTCTTCCCTATTCTTTCGACACCTAAGCTGTACAAAGAGCTATACCCAAGCGTATTTTTCATAAATCAATCGCCATACGACATCTGCAATTGGAATGAATCTCGGACAAGAATAAAACTATAATACATCAAATTAAATCTCCATCTCAAAAAAGCTAACATACGAACGTTTCAAGCACAATCTGACGGAAAAAAAAGTTCGTAATATTTTTTGGCAAGAGGGCACCTCCTTTTTTGTGTAGGTCAGGAGATCGAGTTGAACCTTTGACCCGGTGTATAAGCTATACCTTGTTTACTAGTGGTCCAAACACTTCTTGAGTTTAAAAATAAAAATAAAAAATCCAAAGCTGATACGAATCTTTTTCTATTTCGGATATTCGTAATATCTAATAACTTGACAAATCAATTGATTTGATGTGGAATATTGGATCCGAAATTTGGTTACTCAAAATTTCAGAGAAGTGAACTTGAGCACCAGCACCCCTACGTAGCATGTGATAGTCTGCTGGATGTGGATACTCTTACGGCCATCGGAAGCACCGAGACAATGACACAAAACAAGAGAAGGGGTCCAACCACATCAACCAACCAACCAACAATGTGGGACACCTCTTTATTTATCTCTTCTCGTGCTCTCTTCGCAGCACAAAATAACAAATGCTGCTTTGCTTGTCGTCATATTAAAGCTTTCCAAACAACTGCATGTAACCTTATCTCAAAGGCCAAAAAGCCCTGGAAATTGGGAACAGATAGAATGACAAGAATCAAGATACATGATATCGTCTCCTTGCTCATCTACCTACCTAAATTAAATTTCATCACGCCAATTAACATTTAATTCTTTCTTTTCTTCTTCATCTATTCTTTATTAGGGTCTGTTCTTTTCAATTTATTTAGATAAGTTTCAGATCAGTTTAGTTATGATAAGGTCCGGTCAGTTCTAATAAATTCAGTTCAGTTCATAGAAGCTCAGTAAGTTTCAGTTCAATTCAGTTATAATAAGGTCCGATCAGTTCCAATAAGCTCAATCAGTTCATATAAGTTAAGTTCAGTTCCAATCACTTTTTATATTATAGTGCATAACTTGTTCTTAGGCTAAATGGCTTTCTTAAGTGTGTTAGAAGTGGAAGAAAGAGACGGGATAAAGTAAGCTAAGCAAACTTTGACGAGATTGAAATTGAAGCCCATTGCGTCTGTTTTGTAGTAATTAATCTCTGTTACTTATGAGTATGAGGTTTTGTATACCTAACGTCCTAACCCCTTAGATATTGTTATATTCTGGGGTGGGGGAACAGCTGTGTGAGTTTGATAGACGTTCAAAATTTAAAATGACAACTTTTAAAGGGAAGATTATATTGAAAACCCCACAGCACAAGTAATGTATCGTCATGATAACATCAACATTAGTAATAAATGTATTATACGTATGGCTGGCAATGGCTTTTGGACTTCACTCATACCTTTTTGACATATATGTAACCTAAGTTGCATGGCCACAATATGGACACTGACATACCGACAAGAAAATGCATCTTTTTTAGAGGATAAAAAGTCTAATATGTCATGTGTCCGCATGTCGGCGCATGTTGTATCCTTGTGTCCAACATGTAACACAACATCTATACAACATATAAGTGTCCATGCTTCAAATTATTTAACCTTTATTTGAGCTTACTTGATTGAATTGTCCATGCATCAGAGTTCAGAGTATGTAACCTTTATTTGAGCTTACTTGATTGAATTGAGCTCTTATGGACTGATATTATAGGGGCACCACACTAATAGAAGGTATATTTATGTGTTTGGAAATTTATGATAGTTGTACAATAAATTATCAATGTTAAATTCTCAGTGATCCTGATGATTCATGATTATGACTATAATCTATACTAGAAGATGATTTACATAGGGGAAGACATGTATGTAAATTTCTTCAGTGTCCAAACTAAATTATCTGAATAAAAGTTTGAATGTCAGTTATCCACTGATAACTTTTCTGTCCTTGTGTTCTCTGCAATTCTTCTAGAGATGCAGTAAGCTGTTGATTCAATTGTAATCATGGGGTTAACACCTAGGGCAGTTGGTAAAATACTTGAATCACATACATATAACCCTTTGGCCTCCCAACTTTCTCCATTTTCATCAACAGCCCCTTCCTCTTGGGTAGCACCCATTCTGCAACTGCTCATCTGATGAGCACATCCATAAATTGCCCAATGCTCAACTCTTGACCTCGGACCTCCAGGTGCTATAACCGAGTCCAAAAACTCCTCCAACTCCTCCTCTTCTAACCCTTTACAATTTAACTTCTGTCCGTCACTTCTATACGTACCCACTTCACTAGCTCCAGCTGCTACTAGAATCCTCAGACAGTGTCTCAAACCGATTTTCAGATTTTCTTTGTCAGAGTCGTTTAACCGGTATTTAATCCTACCCTCTTTTTTCACTTCACCTGATCCTGTATCTCTAACCAATGCGAAAAGAGTAGCTGTTCTTGCATACTTTGCCATCCTTTCCTTCATGTCAAGCCCTGAGACCCATGGCAGCATTGCGGAAAACGATGATGGACCCAGTGCTGGCGCTTCTATGATAGCATGAATGTTGGATTTCTCAGAAACCACCTTATGGAGTGAGGTAATGATTCCTCCCTCGTACGATTTTCCTCTAATACTTTGCGTAGATTCTGGAAAGTAACCCCAAGTGAATAGGGTAGGATGCAGATGGAGGTTTGCGCCAATGTTTGGGTTCTGCAGTCCACTAGAGATCAACAAAGGGGGTGTGGAGAGAGCACCACATGCTGACATTGAGATTTTGGCTTCAATTTCAAGCTTCTTTGACACATTACTGCTGAGTGGTATTGCCAAAACCCCTAAGCATTTCTTTTGTCTCGTACCAGTCTCATTGTTTTTCAGTATAAACTTCTCTGCTTTGCATCCTGTCAAGATTACAGCACCGTTATTAATAGCATCTACAAGCCAAGTCGTGTCAGTGCCCTTTTTGTCTCCAGTTCTACAACCATAACAGCATGAACCGCAGTAATGATTCTCTGGCGAGTTCCTAGGTACCTTTTCAGCTTTCAAACCAAGATTGTCACACCCTTTTCGTAAAACTTGGTTTTGAAACCCTTCTTCTTTACAATCCTCTGTGACTCCAATCCTCTTCCACACCTCATTCATGGCGTGTTTATAATCAGGGCTGCCAAAAATCGGCAGCTTGTGATCAGTTGACCACTCTCTAAGAACAGGATCAGGTGTTTTAATGCATGCTGACCAGTTTACTGCAGATCCTCCACCAACTGTTGATCCTGCTAGGATCAGCATTTTCCCATCTAGAGTTGAAAGCATTCCACCTGATTCATACAGTTCATCCAATGACGGACCTTCCAATGAGGAATAATCTCCAGCTGCAAAGTAGTCTCCCTTTTCAAGGACTATTACTTTGTGACCATGGCTTGCAAGAATTGCAGCTGCAACCCCTCCGCCACATCCTGAGCCTACTATTACAACATCACATTTTACCTTCAATATATGCTGGTCATGGTCTTCTGTAACTTGCAGGCCTTTCTGTTTAAGATCTTGAATAAGAGTTGAATCAGTTGCATGCTTGCACTCAACTACTCCCTTCTGAAGAGGTCTTGTTTCTTGGGATTTGGGTGATGATTCTCTAGAGTCCACATTATAACCGATTGCATCCCATGCAGGATTTTCTGATTGTTCATCAGTCTACAATGTATAAGAAAAAAAAAAAAAGTTCAGATTCAGAAGCCAAAATCTGTAAACGGATGACTAAATCTGTGAAGGAGCTGAAGTCCAGAAACTAGCGGATGAATCTGCAGTAATACCTAAGGGATTAGGGATGGAAATAGTCGTAACTTCTCAACTCAAGAATGCTTCAAGAATTTATCAAATAGCAAGACATCAAGAAACCTTTTGAAACCCTCTAAAGAAAAAAATCATGGAGACATTCATACCTCACTTAAGCAACTATGAAAAACTAATATTCATCTAGTAACTGAACATAGCAGAGTTTAGAGTTTAGATTTCCATTAAGTTTTCTATGGTTTTACTTTGTTTTGGACCGATTAATTAAAACTGACGATCCCAAATCACATGAGTCGAGCTTTCCACCCAGTTCATTCGATGAACTAAGCTAGCTTGAGACACTAGGGAAGAAGAGAATAAAAAGGTCCTGTCATTATTACCAAGGTCCCGAAATATAGCCAACAGGATTTCCCAGAATTTAGATCTTGTATGTAAGCCAACAGAAACATATAGAATAGTATCAATGGAAAAAGGGGAAACAAAGAAAGCATATTTACCCTGGAGAAGAAGGTGAAGAAAGTGGATACTTTGATGAGCAAAAACACAACTCTTAAGGCAGTCCAGTAACTCTCCCTTGACCATCTCTGGAGCAATTTCTCTCTGTTCTCCAAGCTCATTTCCGAGAATTTGCGAACAAAAGGCCATCTCCAATCCAAACAAAGACGCCCACAGAGCAACAATGTGCCTAACCTAGTTGATAGAAGTTTCAGTATGATCCTTATTAGAAAAACTCCTTCTGAAACTCCTCTCTTCACTAGTAACTCTCCCACCTGCAAAACCCGTTTCACAATCAGTTAGTTCTTTTCATCTTCAGCTAGTTCAGTTCAACAATGTGCTTTTATCTCACATATTTGCATTCATTCAGTTATGCATTAGGGCCTTTAGTGCTACATGGGGGGTATTGACTCGACGAGTAGAGAGACATTTGGGATGAGGGGTGATACTAGTAAGACAATATCAGAATTATGTGTGGGAATATCATGTTTTGGGCTTATTCTCTTTTGACGGTTTAATTCGAATGAACTTTTTTTATTTTTTATTTTATTTTAATATATAGGTAAGAAAAGAAACATTAGAAACTTCATCTCGAGGCGGTATCCTACCACATGATCTGACGCGTTTTCAGACCCAATTTTGAAAGTATCTTCAAAAAGAATATGAAATGCTAAATTTCATTGAGGTTTTTAATTCTTTTTTCTTTTTTTTCATATTTTAAACAAAATCGTATGAGAACATACCTAAGTCGTGTTACTTATTTTATTCCATATATATATATATATATATATATATATATATATGCAAGATTGCAACGTCTGCAAGTCCTTATGTTTGTGGATCCGTCCTAATCTAAAAGCTCTTGGTGAGTTGTTACACTCTTCCATTGGAGTCAAAAGGAGCGGCTTGAAAACTCACAAGGGAAAAAAGTATACTTACATAATAAGGAAAAAAAAAAAAAACATCACTAATGTAAATGTAAGAACATTATAAAATTTCTGAAATTCAAATTGAGTAACATTCGGTTTTTTTTTTATGCTTTTTTAATCGTAAACTAATGAGTCTCGAGAGACATGTCCCTGCAAATTAAGGGAAAAAGATAGAGTAGGATATTCCATCGGAAGCTGAAAGATAGATCAAAGTCTTTCACATATTAAGGAAATTCAGCACAAATATGGGTAATAGGTTTCCTACGGGTGTTGTGACTCGTGACGAGTGAGTGAGTTGTCGTCTGTTGTCAAGTTGTCACTTGCCATTGTCTTATTAACCTTGGATACAGCTGACGTGATGTAAATTTCCGACTTTTTAATCTAAATCAACTGCCTTGAAAATGACGTATATTTAGTTTTTTTGGGTTTTTTTTTTTAATCAAATGAAAGTGACATAGATTGATTAAGACTTTATTTAGTTAACAATTTGAAAACAAAGTGTAAAACTTCCAATCTATCATTGACTATCTATAAGAGAACATGGTAACACAACAACACGTACTCCCTCCGTTCTTTAAACAAGGTCACAGTTACTATTTGGCACAGTATTTTAGGAGAGATAAAAGAAGAGTAATTTTTCCATTTTATCTTTGTTTTAATTATAAGAATATAAAGCAGATTATCAATTTGGTATAAAGGTAATTTTATTGTTAAAAATTTGCCAAAATAAGGAATATCATCTTGTTTTTAGAAGACACAAAATAGCATGTGCCATCTTAATTAAAGAACGAAGGGAGTATTAAATAAAAATGTTTTGCCCTCAATTATACGTCACATATACTTATTTAGTTATTTTTCAATATGTCTCATAGCGAGATGATCTAATTCAGCTGCAGACATACTGAAAGTGTTATAGTGGTTTACCAGTTATCTTTAAAATGCTCACAATAAAGACAACTGTATTTATAATTTTACAAAAATAGTGTAATGTAAAGTATTTCTTTTTAAAATTACTAGTTAAATTGAGACAAAAATTAGTATTCCCCCACCTCAATATACTTTTCACTTTTTGATGTTAAATTGGGCAACACAAGCTTTACGGGTACTTGGTGGAGGAAAATTGCTAAGGCCCTATTTGGTATGGTTGGCAATTACCAGTTTTTTTCAGTTTTTTTGAGAACTCAAAACTAATTTTTGAAAATTATTTTTTCTGATTTTCAATTTTCTGTTGTCATTTTTGAAAATTAAGCAGAGAATTATGAGCACACAAAAAATTAACTTTAAATTCAATTTCTTTAAAAAATTACAAATTTTTCAAAATCAAAAAATGGCAACTGACAACTATATTAGTACCATATTTTTTCTCCACGGATAATTCAAAGTTTGCTAACCTCTTAATTATTTCTAGTTGTGTTGGCAAAGAGGAACTTGCCTAAAAATTTACTCCATCCGTCTCAAGAAGTTCCTTACGTTTGATATTTTGAGGTCAATAATAAAAAACTTTAACCATTAATTAGTGAAAATATATAAAGATTTACATAGTAAAAATACTTATATTAGATTCATATTAACTACTATTTTCATAATATCATCATTTTATAATTTTTATTTATATAAATTTACAATTATTCATGATCAAAGTGTTGCATTGGAGATTGTGAAAAGTCCAACATAAAGAACTTTTTGAGACGGAGAGAGTAAAAGATTGCAAGATAGAACTATTATTTACTCACATTAGTATTTTCAAAATATGAATTTTTATACTTAATTTTTTAAAACTACTATTTTTAGGATTATTTTGTCGCGAGAGGAGTACACAAGAGGGTGATCCACTTGTTATGTGAACAGGAGAACTATAATTAACAAGTTTCCAAATCTCATTAAAGACATTCTAACAAACAAATTAAAATCAAGATTAATCCCAAAAAAATTAAAAAAAAAAAAACTTAGAAAAAAAGAAAAGAAAAAAACAAACCTCATGAGGAATAGGAGATTGAGAGGCAGAAGCTGCGTAGAAGGAAGCAATTGCTTCAGACCCGATCTCGTCGTTGGCGGCGGAGGGGGGCGGCGGCGGCGGCAGTGGAGGAATAAGAGCCTCACAGATGGCGGCCAGTGATTGGATTTGGGCCGAGGACAACCCATGCCTGTAACCACCACCACCGCCACCAGTAGCGGTGGTTGTGGCGGTGGTGTAGTGGTGGTGGCTGTCAGTCTCTCTCATGGGCACTACTTTTCCTCCTCTTCCTCTCAAGAGAGGATGGCAATTACTATAATTATTCATGGGTTTCTCTCTCCTCACTGCTACTGCTACCTTTGAGTTTGTCTCTGTCTCGTTTGTTTCTCCCTCACACATGATGATGATGATGATAAATTATGATGAAATTCTTCAACTGGGTGGGTGTTTCACTTTCTGCTTTAGCCTTTAGGAACAGATAATGGTATGTAAGGCTTCTCTTTCTTTCTCTCAAAGTTCATCCCAGGATCTATATCTTATGTATGTATTTATATAGAGGATAAAATATGTTCACGGAATCGGGATTAGGTGCTAATATGGAGAGTACCGCACTGTTATGGATGAAATTTATCTATATTAGGTGGGTCCCATATTCTAATGGGATATTAATATTCTAAACAGGATAAATGAGAATTCGTAAAACCCAATTTATTCCGTTCTAATTTTAAATATCCGATAGAGGTTATAAAAATTATAATATAAATAAATTTCTGATATAGCATTACTCTTAGTTAGTAACAAAAGAAAATAAGGACCACCAATATTGGGGGAGTTTTATGTCGATCACATTGGTACATTATTGTAGAATAAATAAAGATATACTTACAAATATTTCTACTACTTTGATTTTTACTCCCTATTTTTGTTAATAAGGATCATGATCAGGTTAGGTGTCATATATATTATCGACATCTAAGGGTACATATAGAGGACGAGTATTTGTTTTCGATGATAAAAAATTTAAATAGAAAACAAATACTCCTCTATGTGTACCCTTAGATGTCCATGATATATACACATAGAGGATCATGATTAGGTCAAAACTGGGATTAGAGTGGCCCAAAAGCTGATTGGGCTCTAGCTAAAGCCCAGCTTGCCTAAGGAAAAGAAGAAAATGGAACTGCCCTTGGAGTTGGCTAATATTACGTCAAATGCCA
>BSSO01002282.1:0-19824 GCA_030267885.1 Mesembryanthemum crystallinum | reverse complement strand
ATATGACGAACATCCCGTGCGACCACACTAGTTGAGTAAGAAATGAGATTTTGCAATTTTTTTCCAAAAAAATTCCAGATTTTGTGCAATTAATTTTTAGATATAATCCAAACTTAATTAAATTAGCCCATTTACATTAGTCAAATACAATAAGCAAGAGTACAAAAAATAACCCAACCCATTAACTAATTGAATTACCCACTCATTAACCCAGCCCACCACTAATTAGAACCCAAAATACACTAACCCAGCCCAATTACTCCTTTCACCTACCCAATCAACACTGTAAATACATCCTAAACCTAAACATAATCTCCCCTAATCCAGAACCTTCCCCTCCTATACCATAAACCCCAACTATCGTCTCTCTCTCTCCTTCATCCTCACCTTCATCCTTCTCTCTCTAACCCAAGAACAAAGAATCTGTAACCTAAATCCACAAAAAAAAAAAATAAAAAAAAAATAAAAAAATTCAAAATCAAACACAAATTACCCCTCAAATCATTTCAAACACTAGATCTAGAGCACCAAAACAACGAACACAGTTACATCTAAAAAAACCTTCATAAAAACCCTAGATCTAAGACACCAAATCCACGAAAAAACAAAAAAAAAATGAGTTTAGATCCTTTTTGGTATGGGAGTATTGTTCCCAAAACTGAAATCGACGAAGAAAACGAGGATTAAGAGCCTACAACTCTTGACCAAGCCTTGAAGAGGAAGATCTGAGTTCTCTTGTCATCCCTAACACACCTGAAAGAGAAGGTTTCGTCCCTGGTTCACTTGATCCGCCAGTCGGCTACATACGTCGAAGCCGAAAAATCCGAAGAACCCACCAATTTGGGGGTAAAATTTCCAGAGAAGCCCACCAATATGGGAGTCCATATACGATCCGACTAGAATGATGCCGGAGAGTGAAGATCCGCTACCAAATCCACCTTCCCCACCTCTTAGAAGGGATTGGGATGAAATGTACAAGTTGTACTTCCCATAATGGGGGTCAAAAAAACAGAGATAAGTTTCCCCTCCCCAATTTTAATTTGATCTTCATTTTGTTGATTTATTTTGTTGGTGGATGGGATTATGTTGGAGTTTGGGTTGATTTGGAGATATTGTGGATTTGGTTGTGTTGGATGTGTGGTGGTAGTGGTGGATCTGTTGTGTTAGTCGAGTTGCAGATCTTGTTGCATTGGTTGTGTTGTGTGATGGATCTGATTGTGTTGGTTGTGTTGTGTTGTGTGATGGATCTGTTGCATTTGTCATTAGGGTTATGTGTAGTTGATTAGGGTTTTGTGTATATGTAGTTGATTAAGGTTCTTTGTCTTTGTAATAGAATTAGGGTTCTTTGTGAATTTAATTAGGGTTCTGTTGTGTTTAATTAATCTACTCAATTACTTAGGGTCCAGTTGAGACAACTGGATTATTTTGCTAAGTGTTCGGTTTTTTTGATCAATTTAATTAATCATGTTCTCTGTCATTGTTCTTGTCCCTTCGGTTTTCAATCAGTTTGCCACCATTGTACTATGAATTAGGAGGCATCTAGCCCCCATTAAGCGCTCAACCAACCATGTTAATTTGAGAGTGAGGCCTTCAATTATTTAAGCCACCATTCTTAATTATAATTTCGAGGCATTCATTGGTTAATTGATTCACTCTATGATTTCGAGAATGAAACCATATTCGCCACCATTATGATTATGGATGATTTGCAGGCTATTTAATTATCAGTGCCTATGCTCTATGGTGAGAAATCATTGAGACTAATAATACAACTTAAACATAAACTGATTTTCAAAAGGTTAGCAATGTTCTGATTACATAATGTTCAAATTCAAAATATGAAGACGCACTTAGCAAAATAAACGGTCCAAAAGGATCTGTAATCTGTCCAAAAGGTTGTGTAATCTGTCCAAAAGGTTGTGTTAGCTATCCTAAATGTTGTCTGCTGTCCAAAAGGTTGTCATCTTCACAATTTGCAATACGTTCTGAGTCTCCCAGTTTGCATTCTATTCTGCATTTCTGTGTTGTAATCTGCTCTTGCTGATATGTGGACACAGTTCATGGGTGAACATCATGTTCATCTTCACTGATGAACTGTGTCTCCTCCTCAGTTTGTCCCATTACATCATCTGCATAAACTTCACCTTCCACTATTCAATTCAATGCTGCATCAAAATCTTCCAATGAAACTGTTCTGCATATAGGTAGTGTTCCCTCCCTTATCATTTCATCTTTACCAATATGAGGCACCTTGTAATCATTCCCCCCTTTGCACTTGATGATTTCATTCATGGACAAATGCAGACTGATTCATACTTTATTCAATGTCATAGGGTCTAATTCTTCATAAGCCTCATTAATGTACAACTTGAACTAGTTCTTTGGTACTCAATGGTCTTTTCCTGTGTTGTAATGATTGGATTGCATTGAAAAAACCTAAGTCTAAAACATTAAGATCGGGGGAATTTGGGGGTTGACATGTAAGCTCAATATCAAAGCCATCTGCAGTAGCTACTTCTATGAAAGCTTGATCGTTGCATGCTATGTGAGGCCTTGCATTATCTTGTTGAATGTAGATTTTACTGCTTTCCCCTAGTGGTCACTTAGCTTTTATTGCGGGTAGAACTTTGGTTATCATGAACTCTCTCATCTTCTGCTTGGTGACTGAATTGATGGATTTCATTTCTAATATCCCAGCTGCTCTATTCTTACTTCTTTTCTTTGCTGGCTCTATGACTGTAAAAGAAAAAATCTCAAATTTCCCATTAAATAAACGTTGCCCCTCATCCCCAAATATAGGCCTAGCAATGGCCGCAAGAAACATGACTTTGGTTATGTAACGAGTACTTTTACATGTTCTGTGTGGCTCTTTCTCTCCTTTGAGTAAATAAGCTCTCTATCTTGGTTTTTTCAAATAGAACCATTTCTTATCTATGTGAATTGAATCAAAACATGCCTCAAATGGGGGATTATGTGAACTAGTTGTGAGGTTTACCTTTGCTAATGCAAATTGAAGCCTTTTCTTCTTCTGTTCTGTTGTCAGATGTGGCTTTGTAGCACTTGAATGAGCCCTTATTTTGCCCTCTTTCACCAACCTGTGTACTGTTGATCTGCGTAAACCCAAACTTTCAACTAAAGTTATTTGATTGTCACGTTCTTCTAGAGGTAAACCTGGAAGTCTGTTCAAATCAACATTAACTCTTTTCTTCCCACATTTCTCTTTGTATTTGGTTCTGACATTTATAGGTCCTGGATTTTGCAGCTGCCCCTTCGCCAAATTCCAAAGTGTGCCAATGGTGTTTCTATTTACACCAAAAACTTCAGCCGCGTTGACTTGGATGCCATGTTGCAGTTTACCCCCCGTGAAATGTTGGAGTAGAAACTCCACAATTTTCTGCCTTTGAAGGTTGGTTAGTTTTGGATTTTCATTGGGGGGTAATGATATTATGGATTTGATTTATATTATTGCTTTGGTTTGAGGCTCGCAGCTATTGATTTCTTAGTCCTTGGCATGTTGCTTTGGTTTGAGGCTCAGAGCTACTGATTTCTTAGTCCTTGGCATTTTGGTTTAGCGACAATGTTTCGGCTCGTTTTTATTTATTTATTTTCTTTAAAATCTTGGGTGTTACACTGAGAGGAGCTAACCAACCCCAACCCAAAACCCCTGCCCTAAAACACATGAACAAGCTGATGTTGACCCCTATTCAGCTAGCCATGATTCAACCAGTCGTTAGTTACCAAGTGGAGTTTTTATGCCCTGCAGCTTAGCCCCACTCAAGAGTTGTTGCCTACGCAGATATGCAGCAAATGCTGCAAGAGTTTGAGGATGTTTTTGAGGAGCTTAAAGGGTTACCACCATTCAGGAGTGGACATGATCATAAAATTCCCCTCAAATCAGGTTCCGATGCTGTTAATATAAAGCCCTACCGGTACCCTATGCTACAAAAGGACATCATTGAAAGGATAAATCAAAAACTATTAGACATTGGGGTCATTCAGCATAGCTCTAGTCCATATGCTTCACCTATAGTATTGGTCAAGAAGAAGGATGGGAACTGGAAGATGTGTGTTGACTAGAGAGGTCTCAATAAGCAAACTATAAGGATAAGTTTCCAATTCCCTTAATTGGAGAGCTCTTTGATGAACTTAAGGGATCTCAGTAGTATACTAAGATTGACTTAAGGTCAAGATTCCATCCAGGCTCCACTCTTCATATATCTACAAGACAACTTTCAGGACCCATCATAGTCATTTTGAGTATTTAGTGATGCCATTTGGCCTCACAAATGCTCCCTCCACATTCCACGGCCTCATGAATGATGTGTTTAAGCTATACTTGAGGAAGTTTGTACTTGTTTTCTATAATGATATACTTGTGTATAGCTCTAATTTGCTTGATCTCTTGCAACATTTAAGACAGATTCTGCAGGTTATGAGAGAGCATCAGCTTTATGAAAAAATGACCAAGTGTGAGTTTGGAGCCCACCAGTTGGAGTACTTGGGTCATATCATCTCAAGAGATGGGGTAGCAACTGAGCCCTCTAAAATTGAAGCTGTCAAGGCTTGGCCTGCACCAACAACCCTTAAGTAACTAAGGGGTTTTCTTGGCTTAACTGACTATTATAGGAGATTTGTGCAGAATTATGGCATTATAAGCAAACCATTGACCTAGCTGCTCAAGAAAAAAGCATTTGTATGGTCACCTAAGTCACAACAGGCATTGAGCATCTCAAGCATGCCATGACTACTGCTCCTGTTCTTGCCCTTCCAGATTTCTCTACTCTATTCACAATTGAAACTGATGCCTCAGAAAGTGGATTGGAGCAGTTCTTATGCAGCAAGGACACCTAATACCTTACATCAGCAAGGCTCTGGCTCCTAAGCACTAGTCACTCTTTATTTATGAGAAAGAATTGTTGGCTGTCATTCATGCAGTCACCAAGTGGAGCCAATATTTGCAAGATAGGCAATATACCATTAAGACTGACACCATAACCTCAAATACCTCCTAGAGCAGAGGTTATCCACCCCATTTCAATAAAAATGGCTTGCTAAGTTGCTAGGGTATAATTATGACAATGCCTACAAGAAGGGCAAGGAGAACTTGATTGTTGATGCCCTCTCTAGGGTGCACCACTCTAAGCTACTGGTCTTGGCAGTCAGTTCCATTCACACTGACCCATTCCCAAAGATCAAGCAAGGGTGGAAGCAAGATGACCAGATGGTAAAGATCATAGGTGACTTGCAGAAGGATCCTAACTCTCACCTGCACTTCAGATGGGATAATGAGCAATTGAGAAGGAAGGGAAGACTGGTGGTGGACAATGATAAAGAGCTGCAACAACAACTAATCAGTCTTATGCATAACACACTACAAGGTGGACACTTAGGGGCAGAGGCTACATATAAAAGAATACTACAATAGTTTTATTGGAAAGGGATGATTGCTGATGTTAAAAAGTTTGTGAAAGCTTGCCAGGTGTGTCAATATTGTAAGTATGACAACCTAGCACTCTTTGGTTTATTGTAGCCACTCCCCATTCCTCGGGCTGTATGGGTGGACATTTCCCTTGACTTTATAGATGCGTTGCCAAGGTCTATGGGTAATGAGGTGATACTTGTTGTTTTTGATAGATTGAGCAAGTATAGGCATTTCATTCCCCTTCACCACCCCTATACTGCAGTGGAAGTGGCTCAGGCATTCTTTGATCATATTCATATACTTCATGGCATGCCTCAGACCATAGTGTCAGACAGAGATAGGGTGTTCCTCAGTATCTTTCGGCAAGAGCTCTTTGCTATTCATGGCACCTCCTTACACATGTCCAGCTCCTACAATCCTCAAAGTCATGGCCAAACTGATGTCCTCAACAGATGCCTTGAGAACTATCTTAGGTGTTTTTGCAGTGATACCCCCAAGGATTGGTGCAAATGGCTCCTAGCTACAGAGTATTGGTAAAACACTACATACCACAATTCCTTGCAATCTACCCCATATGAGGTGCTATATGGTCAGCCTCCCCTAGTGCACTTGCCTTATCTTCCTGGTGAGTCAAGTGTGGCTTCCATTGACAGGAACCTAAAAGCTAGAGAAGTGGCCATTTAACTCATTAGAGAAAACCTTTTGAGGGCTCAGAACAGGATGGCTCAGCAAGCTAATAAACATAAAAGAGACAAGGATTATGAGGAGGGAGATTTTGTCTATCTCAAGCTACAACCCCACAGGCAACAGAGCATTGAGAGGATGCGATTTCAGAAACTAGCTAAGAAATTTTATGGCCCTTATAAAATCCTTGAAAGGGTTGGAAAAGTTTCTCATAAAACTAGCACTTGCACCTGGAAGCTAGATCCACCACACCTTTCATGTATCCATGCTCATAATCATTTGTTAGGGAAAGGTAACCCACCATCCTTATTGTTAATGGAAGCTTTGACCTGGAGGCAACCAGGCTTGGAAAGTTACACAGGCCGTTCCAAGCACAACAATGATGTCAGAGCTGTTTCTGCAGACCTGGCAATTGAGTCATCAATTGCTCAGCTGGCCACTATCAGGTCAGGTTCAGAGAGCATCGCCAGGACTTTCTAGAAGTAATCCTCATCGAGATTGATGCAATTAGTTACTGCAATATTCTCCCATTCTGTTAGAAGATATTTTCTGATAGTTTCTTTATGCTATTTCCTAATTGTTCCGTCAAGGCTATATAAGCCATTGTAGTACAACTGTGATGCTTGTGAATGAAAAATCTATGGTTTCCTCCCCTTTCTCTCTAGATTCTTTCTCTCTCTCAATTTTCAGTGCTAATTTCTCCCGGTTAGTCAATTCTTCTCTTGATCTTATCCTGCGCGTTAGTGATTTATCCCTGTTCTTGGTTAATTTAGTTGGGAATTATCATATAGCCTCTTTTCTTTGTTGTAAAAAGATATGACTTTGACATGGTACCATTCTTGTAGATTTGCCAACAACCCAGTTGTCACAATTTCCTTATTGATTAGAAGACCTTGGCTAGTATCAAAAGGTGGTGACAAGTGCTATAGCTTGCATGACAAACAAGGTATAGCACATAAGGTCATCTTTCGTCTTGTGTTCCCACGCGTTGATCTGTGGAGGTGTTCATCTTCGGCTTCACATTACTATGCGTTGGTCCTATGTACTCGAGAAATGAAGCTCCTATCATACTCTAGGTTATCTTCAGTTTTGTGTTCCTATGCATTTATCTATTGAGGTGATCATCCTCGTGCTCACATTACTATGCGTTGACTTAGGTATCGAAGAGCAAAGATACTATAGGTCATCTTCGATTTTGTATTCCCATGCGTTGACCTTTTGGGGTCATCTTTGGGCTCACATCACTATGTGTTGACCTAGATACTTGAAGGTCAAAGCTTTTACCACAACAATATTTTAATTTTTTTTTTGGGTACCACTGTAATACCCGATGTATGTTCATACATTTAGCAAATGATTGTTTATTATTTTCGAGGACGAAAATCTTTTAAGGGGATGAGATATAATACCCCAAAATTTTATGAATTTTCATTAATCTGATCCGTATTATTATTAGTGATTTTAAGGTAACTAGCTCCATATGTATAATTTGTTTGGATTTATTTTGTTATTAATACTTAATGTTTTGTTACGAAAAATAATTATTTTGTTACTAATAATTTCAGGAATTTAAATTTTCAGAACTAGTACTAATATTTTGGGAAAATTATATTAGTGATTCAAATTTCCTAATTTCAGTTTTAATTGTCTTTCTAAATAAGATTTGGGTAGAGTTTAGTTTTGGCAAGGGATTTATTTTGAGAAAGAGAATAAAACCAAGGGCATGTTTTCCACCATCTTTGCCAGGACACACGTTTGTTTCCCTTCCCTATTACTTTTCAAACCATCTCTCTCTCTCTCTCTCTCTCTCTCTCATTCTCTCTGTACTCTTTTCCTCCTCCTCCTCTGCTTCTTGCGACAGATCCACACACACCACCAGCACCTCACTTCATCACAACCTCAATAGTCCACAATCAGCAAAAAGCACCACCCGCCACCTCTCTCTCTCTCTCTCTCTCTCTCACTCAAATTCTCTCTCCGCCTCACTCTGTTTTCATGTGTGATGGGTTAGGAACCCGTCGCCCCTGATTTTCGGCGAGCTTGGTTGCCATCCACGCGGTTCCAGTCGCTTTTGCTCGCCACCAGCCACTCGTGGTGGTCCGACCATGTCTGGGCTAGACCTGGTTTTCCTTTACCGTGGAGTCCCTCTCTCATTCGTGTCTGTGTTTAAGGCTCTGGTTTGAGACTGTCGCCTCCCATATCCGCCGCCATAGTCCACCACCACCTCCTCCTTCCATACTTGAGATTAGTGGGTAGATTCTTGAACCCTAAATCCCTAATTTACCACTCGATCCAATTGGGTTCAGTTCTAATTTGGGTATTTTGTTGATTGATTCTGATTTGATTGGTTCAATGAAATGGTATTTGAGTTAAATTGGCGAATTGTGGTGGATTGTTTTTGATTCATAAGAAGGTAATATTATGCCTAGCCTCTTCTAAACTCTCCCCAAAAAGGTTTTCATAAGCTATGTGTTGGCATGTTTAAATGTGAAATCTATTTGATATTATTTTGATGAATTGGATAGGTGTGAAATGCATATAGTCTTGGATTGTATTGCACTTGTGATTAATTTAGATAGTAAATTCCAGCATGTTATTCATAAGGAATTGGGCTTGTTTTGGTGTTTTATGTGGGAAATTTATGGGAAATAGTTGGGAATATTGGTGATTATATTTCATGAGAAATTTTGAGATTAATTGTAGTGATTTAGAAAGTATTTATAGGACTTTGAGAGCTACAAGTATGCTGATTTTTTTGTATGGAAACGTTATAAAATGTTTATGAAATTATGTTGAGAATTATTGAGAAAAAGAATGGTGTTTGGTTGATCACCAAGATATCAAAGTTGGCTTTTGTTGAGATATTTGGAGAAATAGACTCGGAAATGGACATTGGATTAATAGCTGATTTAAATTGAGAAGTTTGGTTATAAGTAAGAACATTGGATTGTGATGTGTGATGATTTGTGATCATGAGTTCATTTTACTCATCAATTTGTGTTTGACCATTTAATTGATCAACTCTCTGAAACATTAAACACTTAAAGTGGAACACATGAGGGCAAGATAGGCTTTGGGTAGGGTCCCCCGAAGGTGAGAAACATAGCCAGCCTATTAGTCGCGAACCCCATGGGGTTGGGGTCACCGTGGGGCGGCTTATAGGTAACCTATTAGTTGTTAACCTCATGGGGTTGCGGTCACCGTTGGGCGGCTAATAGGTTGGGGCTTGTGTTGCAGTACAAGTTCCCCTTTGATATTGATATTGATTATTTTCCGTTGCGCTGCGGTGCTCTTGAGATTTTTAGTCTTCTCTTTAGTCGTGAACCTTACGGAGCTGCGGTTATCGTAAGGCGGCTAAAGGGGGTGTGCACACTAGGGACATTGTGATTTTTTTGGCCATTGATTTGAGATTTTGATTAGGGCTGCGGTTCTATTTATGGAGGTTGCCATCTCCAAAGCCGTTCTCTTCCCCTCAATGTAAATAATTAAATAAATTACTAAACTATGGAATTGAAATGAATGGCTTGTGTGTGCTTGATTATGTGCTACCTGTGTGAGAAATAAATTTCAAATGATTTTCAATAAATCAGGTAAGAAAATGAGTTTATGTTTTTCAAGATACGGTTACTCAGCTTTCGCTGACTTATGTTTTCCTGTGCTATGTTTGTTTTTCTTTCCGTCTCCATTTTTGGATTGATGGGCTGTTATGATCCACTGGAAACATTGGGGAGCAGTTAGCCCGTGTTTTAGTGAGGAGTAGTTGACAGGTTTGTATTACAGCTTGTTAGTTGGTGAGGATCATACGCTTCTACTGATCGAGTAAAATTTTGAGAAGATATTAGTTGTATTTGATTTACGTAGTTTATTTCGGTTATTTATTGAGCTTTAATAAAATAGATTACCTAGAATTGATTTGGGTTTATTGTTGGGTTTGTTATTGTTGTTGAGCCTTACACTCTTCTATGTGAGTCGAGTGTGTCGGTGACGCCCTGGATTTAGTTGGAATTCTTCCGCTAGTTGGTTATTATTCTGGTATTTTTCTGCTTAAAACAGGTTACACAAGTCGATAACTTGGGATGCCCATTTTCAAACAAAACTCTGCCGGATTTTCGGCTTGATTTCATCTATTTTATTTTCTAGGAAATCCGAGGTGTTACAACCACTGTATAGTGAACAACATGTAGTTTGTGAAGGCTCAATGTGAATACTTTTGCATACAATTCCCTTTTTCTTCGATTTTTTTTCCAAGATGATGATTGATGTACAATTTAAAGAGTACAAGAAGGATGGCAAAACCTATTTTCTAATAATCAACACTGACAAGGGTAAAGCCAAACCGAGAATAACTCTTACTGTACGTCTGTCCTTGTTCCAGCCTCGCCTTGAGCTTGAACCCAAAATTGATCCTTCACTTTTTCGGCGAGAGATGTCGACTACAGTTGAGTTTGCTACATGAAATGGGAGCACTGCTTATCGTCTGCAAAACGACTACCATGACGATTCAACTTTGATCACTCATTTTCCTTTACTTAGTCACGGGATCATTTCTAGCCCGACAAAGTGGAGTTCACACAACTTGAAGATTCCTGGGGATTTATATCCCTAAGTACTGGGAATGGACTAAGAACATACTTTCTCGTTTTAAGGACACCTTGACAAATTGCTTCATTTATCATGCGGTGTATGTTTCTCTCTACTCCTAGGGCCGAGATCCCAATATATGTTGCACGCGGTTTTTAAGAGTTGGTGCCCAACTACAACCATGTTTCACACCGTGGCTGGAGAGGTGTCTATTTTCCTTTGGGATGTTTATAAATTTGCGAACTACTTATTTCTGGCTTGCTTTATGATGAAGCAATTCCCAGTTGTAAGCTTTTGCTAGTAGTAAATAAAGACGGTGATTGATTAGTCCCTCGAGCTTATGAAAATTTTCTTGTTGTTTACTATTGCCAAAAGAAAGAATCCAAGGCAGGGATTTCTGCTAAGCAATGGGTCAAGTTTTGGTGCAAAAAAAAGCTGGTTCATACTACAGCCCCAAAGCATTGTCGTTATGCAGAGACTCCTCCTAGTAAAACCCACAATCTTGATGGAACCCTGAACGAAGGGGGTGGACCACGGATGAAATGAAAATCTTTAATGATCTTGGAATCACTAAAGAGAAACTTCAGGAGAGGACGTACTTAGCAGCATTTCTTTCTTGTTAGTTGTGCGTTTTTGTACTTCTAGAAAGTGAAAAAAAGATTCATAAGGCCTGACACTTTTGAGATTGCATCAAGCAAAACAAGTTTAGTCTCGCTATCCATGTACTAGCCAGCTTTTATCAGGGTTTAAACGCACTTGTCAATTCTTCTAAACCCTTGTACTCCGGATGTTATTTTCTTCTCATTATTTCTATAGTTGGCTAGCATTTGACTCTGGTACTCATCATGCAGTTCATCCATGTCCTCCTGGCCTGGGCATGGCAACTTATTCAAGTGTCCAAAGTTTAAAAGGGATGAAAGATGATAAGGCTCAAGACCTTATTCATGAGGGAAAGACAATTAAATGGGGATGCAATATGCTAATTAAGGAAAAACAAGTGTGAGACTTTAACTAATGATGGTAGCTTATCATCCTTGAAACATGACTACTTGGTATTTCTTCGTTCTGGCTACCTTCCCATGCGCTATGGTGACACATTTCACATAAAGTCTCATAGCCCTAGACATCTCAGCATGTAGTTTGAGTTTTGTCAAGGTATACCTGGCAGGTTCTTTGATATCGACACTTCTTGAGTTGCATCTTTCACTCAGGCATTCAGACATTGAAACATTCTTTTATATGTAGTTAATCAATCTAGTGTATTCCTTCCCTGCTATTCATTAGAGCTGGAGCAGTTGTTCACTGAACACTTTCATGACTGGTGGTCTAAGGTTAATGTTGGTGACCTTAAAGACAAGATTGACAGTCTTCAAAAATGTGTCGAGTCTGATTCATCAAAATCATGAAAGGATAAAAAATCCAAGTCCTCAAAAGATGATAAGCATGTTAAGCTTGACAGCCTAGATGATGAAGACTTGGGTGAAACTCCTGATGCTGTTAAGATTGTCCCGCTTGTGAAGAACTCAATGGTGTGTCATGTGAAAGGAGTTGAGAGTGATGAATAGCGATAAGGAGTCTGACGCCAATTTCAAGCACTGCAGAGTTAAGAAAAAAGACTTCTACCACCACATTAGAGTGTCACATGGACTTTTTTTTTTTTTGGGACCATCAATTCACCTATTTTCTTTTCTTTTCTCTCTTTTTCTCTGTTTCTTTTTTCTCTGTTTCTTTTTTGTTTTTTGGGTAGGATGAGGATTTTGACCTTAGTCAAGAGGCACAATACCTTGTTGATAAGCCTTTACTTAACGATCACAACTAAGGCATGAATATTTCTGGTTTGGAGCTTCGATTAGGAAAGCACTATGGCATTATGCAAAGAAGGTTACTTGTGTTTCACAAAATGCCTCTGATGTTGGAACATCTCTTGCAAAGAAGAGTTTTGCTCCTCCTCTATTAGTCACTTCTCGAGTCGGTCCACTCCCAAAGAACATATATCATTGCAAAAGCTATACAAGTCATCAGTGCAAAATACTTCGTGAGTTTGAAAGATGCTCTCTTTGTTGAGATTGACAAAAGATACCAAGAGGCTCCCACTGTATACAAAGGTATTGAGAACCTTAAAGGTAACTCGGCTCCCTTGAAGCGTAAAATTGACTCTTATGTTTCCTCTGTCATGTCTTACCTTGCATTGGAGAATGTTGCTGCTAAGCGCAAGCGCCCTAATGAACTGGAGCTCGAGATAGCAGCATATAGAGAAAAGGTTACCCAGGCAGAATACAAAAACTCAACGCTCCTTGTGAAGATCATGACGCCTTAGAAAGGAAGCGTTTGACAGTTCAGTTGAGTATAACATACCTTGAGGTAGAGTTATGCAATGCTCGAGAGGAAGAACATTGGTTAAAGAGAGACCTCGAATCGAAAGGGACTTTAATCACTGAAGCTAATGCACAAGTTGCAGAGGCAAAACAAGCTTTAAAGGAGGTGGAAGCTAGTCAAACCCTGACACATGAAGAGGTTGCTGAGCTAGAAAAGCACATGAAGAGTCTGCTTGAGCATCAATCATTGATAAGGCCAGCAGAGTAGATGGATTTAGAGTAACTAATTAGTTCACAAAAAGAGTATGATTGTTTTTTTTTTTAGACGTTCACAATTTATACTCTTACGGGTTGAGTAATGATATTTTTTTTGTTTGGCCGTTCATAGTTTATACTCTTGCAAGCTAGAAGTAATTTTTTTAAAATTTTATTTTATTCTTTTATGTGCAGTTTAAGATCTTACTTAGAAGCATTCTGGTTGTGCACTTCAAGGGTAGTATTGCTTCATTGAGTGGGCCTACATGTATTCCCTTTGCGTCGACAAATTTGTAACTCCCATAGTGTAAACCTTCCTAACAACATAGGGGCCATTTCACTTGGAAGTGAACTTGCTTCCTGTTTTCTTTGAAGTGATTATTGGCCTTCTGACTGCAACAACCAAGTCACCAACTTGAAAGTAGTGTGGTCGAAACTTCTTGTTTAAAGCTCGTGACAAACGGGCTTGATAGCACTCAGGACTTTGTTGTGAAGCCTTTTTTATCTAGCGCTTCAAGTTCTACTTGACGGAATTTGTGCTTTTCATCTTCTACAAGACCTTCTTGTATAGCGATTCGGAAAGATGGGACTAGCGGCAAGACGGCTTCCGGACTAGGTAGGCATCTTATAAGCGCTTTGATACGTTAATGGCGCTTCGATACGTTCACAACGCTTCTTCAAATCTCTTATGCCAATCTCTCTTGGACTTTGCAGTTACTTTGCTCAACATGTTGCAGAGCGTTTTGTTGAAAGCTTTTGCCAAGCCATTTCAGGGGCATTATACATTGACGACTTGTACTGATCGAACTTGAACTTTGACACAAGCTCTTCATCAATTTGTTGTAGAATGGCTTGCCATACCATATTTATAGATGATATGAGTCCAAATGAAGTCAACAACATTTTCCTTCTTTACTTCACGAAGAGGAATTGCCTCCACCCATTTGAAGAAGTACTCGATCGTAGTCAAGATGTAAGAATGTCCTCCTAAAGACTTTGGTGTGATAGGTCCTACCACATCTACTTCTCAAGCTTCAAATGGCCAAGATGCCACTATAGGCTGTATCGATTCAGAAGGCTGGTGGATGAAATAAATTTGCATGGAATTGACAAGCATCACATCTCTTCGCATAATCCATGCATTCTTGAACCATAGTAGGCCAATAGTACCCCATTCTTTTGATTGGTCATACAGCTTGTGACCGGCTTGATGAGCATCACATTCTCCCAAGTGAGCTTTGTTAACCACCTGACTCGCCTTTTCTTCTCCTAGCCTAGACATCTCATCCAAATTTCGAGGAAAGTGAGACAATATAATGTCCCTTTGTAGAAAATGAAACATTTAGCACGTCTTTGAATCTCTGTCTGATGTCTTGGATCACTTGGCAACTTTTGATACTCTAAGTAATCTATAAAAGGTTGATGCCAATCTTCCTTATCAACCTGATCAACAGAGATTGCATTGGCCTCTTACTCACTTTCTTCTTCACGAGGAGCCAGAACCCATTGATTGCAAATTGGGAAAAATGTGTTCTCCTCTGACCCTAGTGCCAAAGTGGTTGTAAAATTTGCAAGTGTGTCATCCATCTTGTTGGCACTCCTTGGTACATGCTCTAATTTGACCATGTCAAATTTGTCTAACAACTGAGAGGCATACCTATGATAAAAAGCCAAGTCATCATATTTTACTTCATATTCACCAAAGAGTTGATTGATGAACAATTTGACTTTACACAAATGTCAAGGTCTTTAAACCCCATCTCGAGTGCCATTTGGAGACCCATGAGGAGCGCTTGATACTCAGCAATGTTATTGGAACATAGTTGAGTGAGAGTGAAGGAGTATGGTAGAGCATGCCTTCTAGGGGACTTAAAGACAACTCTAGCTCCTGGGCTATCATGTCACGCTGCCCCATCAAAGTACATCTCCCAATGTGATATAATGTCGATGTTGAAATCTCTTCTCCAGGTAGATCATCTAAGAGTTCCCATTCCATTGGGATTGGGTGGTCTACAAGAAAGTCGGCCAACACTTGTCCCTTAACAAACTTTTGAGGTACATAGATGATATCATATTGTTCTAGAAGTACGCCCACTTTGCCAATCGTCTAGACAAGACAAGTCTCGATAGTATGTACTTGACTGATTCTACTTTGGAGATTACTCAAAGCATGTGAGCTTTGAATTAGTGCTTCAGCTTCTGTTGGCAATGACAAGGGCTGAGCATATATTCTTTATTGGGCAGTAGTTCAACTCGGCCCCGACAAGTGTTCAGATAGTAGAGCGCTCTTTCTTTGTCATCTTCATTTTCTTAAGCACACAATGCCCCCAGTGATTGCTCTTGAGCTGCAATGGAGACAATGAGTAGCTTCCCTGGATTGGTGCACCTAGGACAGGAGGATTTGAAAGATACCACTAGATCATCTACTTAGCACTCCACTATCTTATGCATCATGTTTTCGATGATAGTCTGTATTGCACATTGGTAAGTGGCCTCTGCATTTTTCAGGCCGGTGGGCATAACTTTGTAGCAAAATATCCCCTTTGGAGTATGAAAAGTTGTAGCTTCTTAATCTTCAGGTGCCATATGCATTTGGTTGTAACCAGCTCTACAATCCATAAAGGAGAGAGCTTCCCTGTGGCAGCATCGATCATAAGCTTTGTCACTAGCAGTCGGAAGTCATCTTTTAGTCATGCATCGTTCAAGTCTCAGAAGTTCACATAAAGGCAAAGTTGTCCATTCTTCTTTGTGATAGGTACGATGCTCGCGATCCATGTAAGGTACTTGACCTCGGTAATGAAACCGACT
Source organism: Mesembryanthemum crystallinum (assembly GCA_030267885.1). NCBI lineage: Eukaryota > Viridiplantae > Streptophyta > Magnoliopsida > Caryophyllales > Aizoaceae > Mesembryanthemum > Mesembryanthemum crystallinum. The sequence goes on along the minus strand of BSSO01002282.1, from coordinate 3,759 downwards.
TCTATGAGCTTGTTGATTTCATACTCAATTTCGGGAATCATCTCTAATCTAAAACGCCATTAAAACTGTTTCTTTGGAGAAATTCTTATTTGATAGCCAATCAATGGACCATTACCCTTGAAGACATATTTGATATTAATCATTTCATTGACTATATAAAGAATGATGTACAAATTTCCCATGATATTCCAAAGTGACTATTGGCAAATCTGAGTGATTCACAAGTTAAGGTTTGATTAGTTAATTACTTACCTTAGTCAAGTTTCATTTTTAGTGTGAAGGTGGGCCAATGAGTATATGTAGCTACTCTTGAGAGGCACACTACCTTGTGAGTAGAGAGAACTTGGTTGCTAAACAAAATTGGAACTTTGTTCTTGGCCTAGAAAGGGCCTTGATTATAAGGCATAATATATTTGTTTTGGCTTTAATGTTCTAAGAATAATGAACTAAAACACTGGTCTTAATTTTTGTTGTTGTATGGAAATGTTTGTGGTATCTTTTTTCTGTTCTAAGTGCCCTTTAATCATGCAGATCTTGTTGACTCATTGGTGAAGCTTGATTAGTTGGGAAAAAGCTTAGGATAACTAAAGGGGTTATCAAGGATATTTATAATATGTAAAACTTGATAGAAGAAGTACAACAGAATGGGATGCCAGTGGTAGCAAACTATGTAGGGTGTATATTTGTAAGTTTGTGGCAGACAATTACGTGTTTCTCTTAATAATATGATTGATTTTTGGTTTTCAAAGAAAAAGAAGATTGAACTCAACGTTGAAAAAAAATTAAACGTAGATTAAAACAATTTTATATTGAAAGGTCCTTAAACTCATGAGCTGGCCCACTGCATCTAGTTCTTTACAAAAATTATTTTTTTATTCCATTATACTAGGGCTTTTAATTATCAAGATTATAAACTATTTTGAATCTAAGATCATCTTATGCTGTCAAGCTACCTTGCAACACAATCTACATGTGTGCAGGCTATCAATTAAGATGTCCACAATAAGTGATTTTCACAAGTTAGGACAAAGAACAACCATCAAACAAATGCTTAGAACTTCAGTAACCAGTGCACACATGCTCCAACTACTACTATCATTAAGTAGGTGCAGTAATCTAGTTCTGCTAAGTTAAGTGTTAACTTGTCCTAGCTGCAAGCCAGTACACGTGGCTATATTTTTTTTCCGATACGAAAAGGCCCAAAGTAAAATTAGCTTAAGCCATAGAAGGGCTGGTTGTGGGTGTTGCTCTTAAAAATGAATCATATTCATCTACCATCATGTGGATGACTACTCAAACTGAAATTAAGGATATGATTAAAGGAGACTCATAACAGAAAAAAGATAACACCCTACATATTTTGCTACCCCTAATTTCAATGTGATACACCTTGCTTTGCTATGGTCTCTGCCAATACTATTCCGTTGCGTCCAATTTGTTTGAAAATAGTGTGTTGTTTTGGTGTGGCCATGTTGATAATATATGAGAAATTATTGTATGGTCTCGTACTAATGGTTCACCTCTCACAAAACAAAATATTTTAGATATCTTTTTCGGGTGATCTGGAGTGGGATCCTCTTGTTTTGTGAGAGGAGAGACCAATAGTCTCAAACCATGTAATTTATTCCTCGTAATATAGGTGTCCAGTGGTGCTTTTAATGTTTGATTCATGATCGATCACAAAGCTTTGCAATATTTGAGTGTCCAAAGTCAAAAGAACATATTTTTTATTTTTGCATTTTCCCTTATAAGAGTTTATATAAACTTACACTGTCTTATCTTTTTATCAAGGTTTACTAAACAAGGTTAATATAGAGAATTGATAGTATGAAGAAGAATATTAAGGCTATGTAGCAATGCACTTTTTTTTTTTTTTTTTATCCTTTATTGAACTTCTACATGACTTTTTTTTAAAATATTATATGTGTACATTTGTAGCATTGCTTAATGATTCTTTGTAAACTGACAACAATTGTCCTTTTAATAAATGACATTTTTTTCTTTATGTTATGGTACTTTTAAGCAAATATGTAAGTGTGTATTCTATGTGGATACAACTGAAACAAATCTTTAATTTTCAATAACTTTTACCAGTAAATGTAAGCATTACCCAGATAAATATGCACTTTTGATGGTATAAACTTGTGGACACCCCAATCAGTGTCTCATTAGTACTTGCCCCTCCCAATGACGATAGCAATATTCGACTTGGAAATGATGAACACCTAAGGCAAAATCTTATTCTTGACTCATTTCTCATACATTTTCCCCTCATGCTGTAGCCCTTGCTATAAGCTTTCCAAAACTTCAAACGGATCTTAAAGCGGAGTCTCTGATCAAAAGTTACGCCATTTCTAAGTTTTCAGCCCAAAACGATCCAACGAGCCTGTGACCCGGCCTACACACCACGGGTTTGATCCACTTCCAACTCCAAACCGAACCCCATGTGCGAAATAGGGACATACGCCTCAAATAGGCCACATTCCGGGGTAGAACGCTGATGTCGCGCCTCTGCGGCTAGCCGTAGAGGCTCAGCGCGCACGCGGGCAGCTCAGCGCCCGCATGCTCTGGGAGGTTTCCATCCAGGACTTTGTGCCCTTTCATGCCCTTTTTTGATCTTTTATGCCCTTTTCTCCCATTTCCACCTTCCTACCTCTATACAAACCCCCTTTCCACCTTCATTTCAAGGGAGATCAATTCCACAACATCATTATACCCAAATACAATTACAGAGAAAGCTCAAGCAAGGTTGTCATGCCAATTTGAGAGAGATGGAGAGTCAAATCCATCTCCATCTTCATCCACCTTCAACCACATTCATTCCACCTTCATCCAAATCCCTATCCAAACACAAATCCTAACTCCACAAATCAACCTCTAAACACATCGAAAACACAACCCAAGCACCACAAATCAAACATAAATTCAAACATTAATCAAGCATATAACTTCAAGCACTCATCATCATCCTCCAATGATCAAGATCTTACCAAGATCACACTCAAGCCAAAGGTGTTCTAATCTAATGAGTTATCCCGAGGGCACACTAATTTGATTGCAATCTCTCTTCATCTCTTTTTCAATTTCTCTTTCTATTTTATTTCTTTTCTACTTCTACTTCTACTTCTTTTCTTTTTTCTTTTTTTATTAGGTGTTTATTTCGTTTTTGACATTTTCATTATTAATCTTCATTATGTAGTAATTTGGTTTAACCATTCTTATTTTTGTGCTTTAAATAAAACTCATATGAAAATGCAAAAATCTTGTTAACTTGACTAATAATCACTAAATCTTGGTGAAATTGGGAAATATGTGCTTATAGCTTTCAAATCATGTAAATGGCTAAAAATATCCTCAATGAAATTGATGCACCAACCGCTTGCGATTCACCAAATTGATTTCGTTCATGGATTTGAGAATTTTTCCGATCCTCACAAAACTTTTGTTGACAAAGCAAAAACCAGCAAATATATTTGTGAGTAAAATATTTGACCAATAGATAAAGTTGTTGGTAAAATTATTGCTAACAAATATATATTGTTCACATTAATATGTATTTATAACAGATCACAATATCAGTGTGTAAAACCAGAGTTAGTGCCAATAGATTAGCAGCAGATATATATTTGTTGGTAAAACTCGTTGCCAACAGATAGTAGGCTTTTGCCAAAAGTTATAGCCCATTTGGCAAAAGTCTGCTGATAACTACCTTTTAAGTTCCACTTTTTGCGAATAACTATCTTATAAATTTTTTTTTTT
>BSSO01002281.1:0-19826 GCA_030267885.1 Mesembryanthemum crystallinum | reverse complement strand
GGTAAGTACCCCAATACGAATTTTCCCAAATGATCCTTGCTACCACTTGAATTTACTCGACCTTAGTGTCGCCGGTCAGAGATTGAATATACCACCACATGTGTTTCAATTGAAACGCGATTTTACTGGAGGGACCATCATTGACTCAGAAACCACATTTAGCCTCGTACACTCATATGCGTACAAGATTTTAGTAAATGCAATATCCGCCTTCATCAAAGCCAATAATCGGTACGTGTTGAAGTATACGCCAGGGGGACCGTTTAAGGAGTGCTGGGACAGGATTAGAGATCCGCGGCAGGTGAACCTTCCTAGCGTTACGTTCCATTTTGAGAATGCGGATTTCGTTGTGCAACCGAATTCGGTGTTCTATAAAGGGAGAAGAACATCAAGCGGGTTTGATATGTATTGCCTAGCGATTGACGACAGTGAATCAACGGTTATGACTACCTTAGGAGGATATCAGCAGACGAATCATCGGATTATCTATGATCTTAATGTTCCACAACTTACATTTGCTCCAGTTGATTGCATTCATAACAAACTGATGATGACATTGGTGCTACTATATAGTTGTGTATGTTATGTTTTAGTTCAAATAAGAACTCTGTAATGAGAGATATTATGAGCAGGGTTCCTTGTTTAATAAGCATGTACTTATAGTTTCACTTTAAGCGTGTTAATAAAAGTTGAATTAAGCAATAATCCTCTTGTGATGGAGGTTGGTAATTAGAACTTCATGTGCAGCTAAATCCAACCCCATACTGATTGATTGTTTTACTTGATAGAATTAGGATTTGAATTCAGGCCAACATTTGACATGAATTTAGTTGGAAATCACGGTTCAATTGTTGAATGACTAAGATTGGAATTTGAAAATGGGGATGATATTGAGATTATCAAATTGGTCCATCAAGATCAGAGGTTGTACTGATATTTTTTGACTGTATATTTGGGAACTTGAAATTAAATTCCGGATTTGAGATCATTTTATACTCTATATGCATAACTTAGATGATTATGTACTTGGAATTAAGCCAAATCCATAACCCTTAATAAGAGCCTACAATCGGAAGATCTCCAGTGACACCCTACCCCCTTAACATTTGAAATCCTTTTACCTTTTATGGTCACTTGGGGGGACGCAAGAGGCCCCTTAGTGGCTTGGTGCACCATTTTGGGAGGCCTAACTTACATCTCACCCACGTTTTCGTCTTTTGGAGCTTTTTTTAGGTGACCATTACGGGGCCTACTGGGGCTCTTAGAGACCCCGTATCTTGTCATGGGCCCCTCCCACATTCTTATGGAGTTGCTCGTACAATATCGTAGAAAAATATGACCCTTCAATTTTTGGGCTCCGAGACCCCATTTTGCCCATTTATAACCCACGCTTTTGAGCCCTCTCGAGCGTCAGTCCTATTTTGCCCCCACTGGCTTGCGCAGTCCCTTAGAGAGACCCAACAGGCCCTCTGGTGCTTGGTGCAGCGTTCGGGATAGGCCTAACTCCCCTTACACCATGTTTTCGCTGTTCAAGGCCTTATTACGGGTGGCTGTTACAAGGGTCACGAAGGCTCTTAGGGACCTGTTTCTCGTCCATAGGCTCCTCCCACGTCCTTTTGGGGGTGCCAATGGAATATTGTGGAAAAAATATGAGACTTCAATTTTGGGGCTCTTAAACCCCGTTTTGCTCACTTATAGCCCAGGCTTTTGGGTCCTCTCGGGCAATGTTTTTAATCACGCCCCACCGGCTTGTGTGGTTACTCAAGGGGACCCAAGAGGCTCCCTAGTGTTTCGGTGCGGCTTTCCAAGAGGCCTAAGTATTCTTGCACTCACTTTTTTCCCGATCGAGGCCTCGTTTCAGGTGACCATTCAGGACCCTCTGAAGACTTTTAGAAACCTGAATTCCGGCCATGGGTACAAGTTAGCTTGGCCTTGAACCAAGAGAACATGGACATTGAGTTTCATAAATTTATGGACTTGACCTATTAACTTAACCAAAAGTCTTGTTTAATTCAATTGAATGACGTTGAAGCCTAAACTAAACTGATTGAGAAACAAATGGATAATAACATGTAAAATAACTAGGCACTGTTAGGGTATATTTCCAATTTTAAGTTTCCTAAATTTTAAATTCAAAAAATCAATTTTGCTTGTCTACAGTGAGACTAGTTTCAATGAGGCCACTACTTAGCCGAATTTCAATAAGTTCGGGGTAAAAAAATCTGAAAAGTAAAGTGATTGGAGAGAGAAAGCAAGATTTTTTATTGTATTGGTAAGTTAGTTGGGGGTATTATAGGAAAGTGTTGGTGATTGGAAGCTAAATAAGGGTTAAAATATTTGAGGTTTATGAAAGCTAAATAGGGAAAGGAGGGAGTAGTAGATATATGAACTCATAATCATCGTAAACAACACAATGCAAGAAAAGAGGAGGTGGGTAGGTAAACAAATACTATTACTTCAAAATTATATTTAATTAGTAGGGTATCCATCCAACTGATAACTCTTTTTTCCAACCTTTTTCACTTTATTTTTTTCCTTTCCTTTTTCTTTTTTCTTTTCATTATTATGATTATTGAATATTTGATCGACTCGATTGGTCGGTCTAATAATACTAGTATATATAAGATTAATGAATTACAAAAAGGATTAAAATTAAATTACTAGTATTAGATTTGACATGCAAATCCTTTTGACTATATATTATGCAGGCCATATAATTGTAATAATATACTACTAAAATACTAACTTAGTGGAAGGCCTCAATTATATGGAGGAGTTGAAACACTGTTTCAGCTATGGATTTCATATTCAAAGTAACTACTAAACCTAATATTTAAAAATTTTGCACTCATAAGTTGTCATAACATTACATGTTGGCCTCAACGCTTTCTTTTTCGTGCAGTCGATGTCATGCACTATTTTTTTTTTTTTTTTTTTTTCCTCCAAATATATTGGTAGTTGATTATTTCTTCAAGTGTTCCCTACAAAGTGATGAAACGTACTTTAACCGGTCAAATTCAGGCTAATTCGTCCAAAATAATTTGATTTTAATTTCTCAATGTGAAGACTACTAAAGAACATTAAGAATGATGTAAAAGAAAAAAAGGTTGTGTTGTGGTTGTGGTGAATTCTTATAGAATTTCGTCAAGAAATATAGAATAGATGTGTACAGAATATAGTAGTTATAGACTTTAAACTATATCGGGTATTATTATATGGGTATCAAAATTTAGTTTTGATTAATGTAATGTACTCCATTTTACGTACTTACGGATGAAATTAATAATATACTTTGCATAAAATTAGTTATCAAATAGTGACAACCCCTTAAAATTAAGAATATGCTGTATTTTTGATAAAACACTATTTTCATAATCAGACTCTTTTGAACTCGAAATTTATTTGCACAGTCTATTGTGCCCCTCCTTTGCACAAAAAAAAAAAATAAAAAAATAAAAAAATATAGTACTAACTAAATTAGATCGATTTCGACATATTCTCTCTGGAAATAATTATCGCCCAAGGAGTAAATTTTTTTTCTTGACAAACTAAAAGTACACAACAATAACATACCATGGCCCAAACAAATTTTAAAAAAGATTCATTTTTTTTTTTTAACAACAGAGGTTGAAATTGAAAGCCTTTGGTGCTGGGTTCGCGGGAAATTGAGGGGAGGAGAAAAAACAGGAAAAAAAGCCGTTAAAAAGGATTAAGCTAAGCATCATTATCACATTTTCACAAATCAAATCCAATCAAACTATTAGTTCGTAATAACAGATATATCAAAACACAACAACAACAACAACAACAACTACTACTATGAGGGAGTGCCTTGCATTTCCTCCTTTGCCGTCCCTTATTTCTCTATCTATCTCACATTTTTACTCAACTTCATCCAATTTTTTATTTTTTATTTTTTAAGAAAAGATAAATTCAACAGAGGTTTTCAAGACTCTATCAATGGGGGTATAAAACTGGTAAGGTAACAAAGCAAAACAAAATTAAAATAAACACAAAAGAAAATAAAAGATTTGCTTGCTTACGTGTCATCTTCTCTATTTCCATTTTCCCCCCTCTATAACACCCACCAAATTGCCTCTCTCCTCTTCATTTTTGCACCCCTACATTTTTGTTCTCAGGTACACTTTTCTCTCCTCCTTTTCTCCTCTTTTTGCTTAATCATTTATGTAATTTATGTGTTTAGGATCATCTAATATTGTTCATTTTGACAAAAAAAAGAAATGATTTTTGTTGCATCTCAAATTCAGAGCTGATACTGTTTTTGGGTTAATCTTCTGAGCTCAAGCTTTTTTGGGTTTTGGAGGTTTTGGGGTATGTTTTTTTTTTTTTTTTTTTTTTTTGGGTAAGAGTGTATACAAGGGTTCATATTACTGGTCGGCAGAATTATTACTGGGTCGTCGTTGTTGTTGTAGTAGTGTATAAAGGGTTCATGTTTCTTGCCAATGGTTTACTGGGTTCAGCTCTGTAATGATAAACTATAATGCGATTATATTGCTTTTGCCCTGTTTAATGAATTCTTGATTGTATGTACAAAACCCATTATGTGAACTTGATGCATTTAATCCTTCATCTTGTAGGCCCAAAATTTATGATGATCATAAAGTAGCTTAGTTGTAGTTGTGATATTATTCCATCATAAAAGAAGCTGAGTTGTGATATTGTTTGATGTTTTTGGGTGTTATCTCAAGAGGCTACTCATAAATACTGGGACATATACTGATTATGATTGATTGAGAGAGATCCAAAATGATGTATTTCAAATGCAATAAGATAAGAATAAAAGAAAATCAGCAATGTTCTTAGAAAGTGTAACATCAGCTGTATTTTCTCATCTACACCTGTAAACTTGCAAAATTGAATGAGCAATTGTTATTCTTTTATGGTAAGACTAAGAACTAGTCTATCTCGGGCCACAAAACCAACCCGTATCTTGAGCAGATTCCGAAATATTCTTAAAAAATATTCGGATTTGGGCCCCGTAATGTTTGAATGAGCAATATTAAGTGTATCAGTATCCTTCTTGATTTTTTCAGAAAAGCAAACAAATAAGTTCCAATGAATCTACTAATAAACCAAAAACCAACTATATATATAGATTGCATGTACAAGTATGTTTACCAATATTCATCTCCTGAAAGGTGTAGAATTTTGGCAAAAGGGCATCAATTTTCCAGCATTGACTGATATGAGTGCTTGATTCTCCTGCCTTTGCAGAGTTTTGTTTTTGAGGTTCGAGTTTGGAAGCAATGGCCATGACTGATACCATGTCCGAGCCTATTGATCAGTACCTTAAACAAGGTAAGCTCTTTTTTTTTTTTTTTTTTTCCCCCTCCTTACTTGCATTTGATCTCCTTGAAACAAGTTTATGATGGGATGGTTTAAATTTCACAGGTGTTGACAGATCTGACTTTGAGATCTCCGAAGATGAGAGGAAGACAAGGCTTGGTTCTATCAAAAAGAAGGCATTTAACATGTCAAACAGGTTCCGCAATTCTTTGACTAGGAGAGGTAGAAGGAACAGCAGAGTCATGTCTGTTGCGTTCGAAGATGAGCATGATGCAGAGGAAGTTAAGGCAGTGGATGCTTTCCGTCAGGCACTTATCTTGGAAGAATTACTGCCCTCGAAGCACGATGATTATCACATGTTGCTTAGGTACATTTTCTCTTTAACGCAAAAACATGTGGACTTGGTGTATGTATACACCAGGTGAAGTCATACCTATTGTTAAGAAAAGGCAACCCCATTGTGAAGAAAAGTCACCCTTTCTAGCTGCCTCTATTGGTCTAGGAAATCATCTAAAAGAGCAAGACTGATCCTAGAGATTAGATTTGATGTACTTGAATATGATCTGATTGACATTTTCAATGTCAGACAATACATTGCACTGTGACCCTCTCTGGAGATCGTATAGTTGGTAAAATTACTGACAAATAATGTATAATTTGACAGATTCTTGAAGGCAAGGAAGTTTGATATTGAGAAATCAAAACAAATGTGGAGTGACATGCTCCAATGGAGAAAGGATTTTGGGGTTGACACAATCATGGAGGTAATAATATGGTAGTTTATCATCGCATAGAGTTAATAACTCAGTCTTACAGATTGAAAGTAATGTATGTGTCATGATTACTCATTTCTGCTGTCATCTCTTTTTTCTGCGCAGGATTTTGAGTTCAAAGAAGCTGACGAAGTCAAGAAATACTATCCACAAGGACATCATGGAGTTGACAAGGAAGGCCGGCCTGTTTACATCGAAAAACTTGGTCAAGTTGACTCTAACAAGATGATGCAAGTCACCACCATGGATCGATATGTTAAATATCACATTCAGGAGTTTGAGAGGACTTTTGCTGTTAAGTTTCCAGCTTGTTCAATTGCTGCTAAAAGGCATATTGATCAGAGCACCACCATTTTAGATGTTCAAGGAGTGGTATGTGACAATTTCTCTGACTTGTTAATGATGTACAGAACTACTGTCTTTGACACTTTTGTAAGATAACAGATTGTATAAAACCACAAAGCATGGTTGCTGATGAAATAATAAGCCTTTGGAAGAAAGAAATTTAAAAGATAACATCTAATTCCTTAATGTGATTGATGTACAGGGTCTTAAGAACTTTAACAAAGCAGCTAGAGAACTAATTCAGCGTCTTCAAAAGATAGACGGTGACAACTATCCTGAGGTAACTAGCTTTTTCATTCCTGAGGTAATCTCCATCATTCACCCATGAATTATTCTCATTTTCTTTTTTCGACAGACCCTGTGTAGGATGTACATTATCAACGCAGGATCTGGATTTAGGCTATTATGGAACACTATTAAGTCATTCCTTGATCCCAAGACCACTCAGAAGATTCATGTAAGCATTTCAACAAATAAGTTTTCATTGGCTTTGGCTTTTGATCGTGGTTCTAAGACCAACTTGTCTTTTTCCTTCTCTCAAGGTCTTGGGCAACAAATACCAGAGCAAACTGCTCGAAATAATTGATGCCAGGTACCTAATCATCTCCTACTTACCAGAAACTCCAAAAAAATGTATTGTTCTGAGATTTATCGAGCAATATTAACTTGATATGTAATGTACCAGTGAACTGCCAGAATTTTTGGGTGGTACATGTACCTGTGCAGACAGTGGTGGATGCATGAATTCTGACAAGGGACCATGGAATGACACCGATATAATGAAGGTTACTGTCTACAAAACTTCTTGCTATAACTTTTCCGGTTGCAATAATATCATGTGTTTATAGCTCATTTTGTTTTACATTTTTTTTTTTTTTTGTAGATGGTTCTTAATGGTGAGGCGAAATGTGCAATAAGGGGTCCCTTCCCAGTTATAGATGAGAAGACAATTGCTGAGGATGAGATGGCAAATCCAAAGGTATCTTCCTAGCATAACTCTTTTAGCTATGCATGAATATCAAATGCCTGTCCTGTGTTGTGTGACAGTTCAATAGTTTCTTATGGTCATCTGTTGTGTCTATGATTTTTGCTTCTTTGTCATCATAAATGAGAGTACATATAACCGAATAAGTATACCTTAGAGCTATATAAACCAGCTGTTAATAGATAAAGAAGCAATTGGTTGTATGTAGAATCTTTTAACAAGAAAATCATTTCTTTACTGAATCAAATCTATGTTTAGAAAACCTACATGGCTTGTAATTTTCATTTAGGTTGTTTGCTTGATGAAGATGGTTTGATGCATACTATGATACCATTACTAATATAAGAATTTTGCAGGCTGACATCTGCAAGGATGTATCACATACATTCAAGCACAATGATTACATGCCAACGGTAGACAAGGTCGTGGATAATATGTGGAACAAACCAGTTCATAGTGACAGCGTCATTCACAAAGGTACAAACTCCTAATGTTGTTACTTTGACCAAACGTGTGTTAATGTCTGCTTAACAGACTATTTTGCAACTGTTCTGTTCATTTTAATCGAATGGCACAAACTAAACTAAATCAAACTGAATGCACTATAAAAGTGATGAAATAAACAGGCCGTATATTAACCAGCTTCATTACTCAGATAAAATTCTTAGAAAAGTCTAGTAACAAGTTCATGTTGTGAAAATCACAGGTTTCCCATCAAAGAAGAGTTTCAAGGCTTCTGAGGGAGCCGGTAACCACTTTGTCTCTGGGATGATGACCTTTGTCATGGGCATTGTGACCATGATCAGGTTGACACGAAACATGCCCAAAAGGCTCACAGATGCAAGCATATATTCTACCCCAACTTATTATGACAATTCAGTTAAGGACCAGGAGAAAACCCAAGGACCTGCCATCTCTGAGGTTGAGTACTTTGCAATGATGAAGCGTATGGGTGAGTTGGAGGGTAAGGTGATTGCTCTCTGTGCCAAACCGGCCACCATGCCCCCTGAGAAAGAGGAGATGCTCAACTCTGCTTTGAGCCGTGTTAGTGCCCTCGAGCAGGACCTTGCATTAGCTAAGAAGGTATTTTCCCCTCTCCCTGCACAACCAATCATGTATCTCATATTTATAGTTGTTGGTTGGTTGTATTAGCTGCTTTGGCTAGCTGGTAACAGTGATTGTTTGTGAAAAAAGCATTTGGTAAAACCAGCTGGTCATTCTTAACTTGTAAAAGACTTAAAACAGGCCACACATCACCCACACGCCAACCCAAAAACTGCTCCTAGTAGCTTTTCAAAAGTTGGCTTGTGGGATGCTAAAAGGCTAAAAGCCAATCCAACTAGCTACTTACCAAATATCTTGGATTTAGTCAAACAAGCCAAATATGTCAATAGCCAAACACCCCTTCTAGGCCAAGAAGAAAGTGAAATTCTGACTGAAATCACATCTTGCAGGCTCTTGAGGAGGCCACACAAAGACAAGAGGAGCTCTTAGCATACATTGAGAAGAAGAAGAAAAAGAAGAAGATGATGGTATGTTTGTAAACTTTATTTGTATTGCTTCCTTCTATTTTAACAGTAGAATAAAAGTTCTAATAAACTGAAACATTATTTTTTGTGTGTTGTTTTTGCAGTTCCTTTTTTGATCAACTTTCAGCTTTATTGGTGAAGAGATCATAGTAGGTGTGAGATGTCTGTATACTGCTCGGAGTAATTTAGGAAATCTGAGCATCTGTAAACTGGTGGCGATTGTGAGTTCTAGCCCCGCTATTCCCCCTCCCCCGGAAAAACTGTTTGCTTGTTCCATACTTGAGTAAAGCTTTTTGTATATTACTACAACTATTACTACAGTTTGTCTCTACTTATGTCTCCGAAAACTTTGTACATCTTGGCAATGACTTCAGGAGACTCACTTTTATGAAGCTATATGGCGACTTTGTGTTTTGCAATTTCTGATGATAGTGAGAAGCTTATAATTTATGTTGCTTCTCATAGTGTTAGCTAGGACAAAAGAAAAATGACAGCAATAAGCTCAAAATTTCAAGCACAAAGCAGTACAGTTTCGAATGGCAAATGTATTGATACAAGATTACGATGTAGTGCTTAGTTAGGATAATATTGCTGCAGTTGGTAACAATTTGTGTTTTTGCTGTTCTAAGCTAAGACCTACCTCCCAAACATCTAGTGATGGTAGTTACTGATGACATTTTGCAGGTTGATATTCATTGAGAATGAATAGCTTTTGTGAAGAAGTTAGTCTTCAGACTTTATGCTTCTGTGAACAATATTAAATATACAATTACCATACCAAATTTATTTCTTNCTTCTGAACTTCTAAGCCACTATATGCGTCATCTCATATTCCACTCTTCTATACATGTGATCTCGATTCCCCTTCCAACTCCTATCCCACTCCTCTATACATGTGATCTCGGTTTCCCTTCCAACTCAAACTTTACCAACTCATGTCGATATCTTCAGTTCAAAGTGGCAGCACAATTCACTATTAATGCTACTGCCTCCCTTTAAACTCACCTTAGCATAAGCGAAGAGGGAGTTTAGCGTTGTGCAGGTGATGAGAGACGAAACAGGCCTTTTATTTGTTGAGAGATCTTCAATTTTCAAGTCAACCAAATTTGGAAGATGGAAATTAAAAGAAAGAAAAGACCCTATAAGTACGAAATTTGCTTCACATATGAAGAATGATGTCTTGATTCTTCTTGATGTAATATTGATGAGAAACATCATACATAACCATCTACGTTACTTAGTACGTTGTGAATAGCATCATATCTGCTTATTCCAGTCATCTAGCTAAACAAAATCAAACTAAAAACTTCTCACAAAAAGATGAGCTGTGTCGAAAACATTCAAAAGCATCAACAGATTTTTTCAAAATGACAAGAAATTTTTACAGGTTTTTTTTTTTTTTTTTTTTGAAACAGACAGTAAGATACCACACCACTCGCTGAGGTTTCAAGTAAAGATTAAACATTACTACAATGAAATCTTTCTTCTTTTCCCCTTTTGTTCAAATTTGGGGGTTTTCTTAATTCGCATACAACAGATTGACAGCATCTCTTTACATCAATATGAGCAGTGCCCTCTTTTTTTGGGAACATAAAGAGGATATAAGATCACGTAGACGAGATACAGAAACGATACAGTTGAGAAGCTGCAATCTCTTCCATCATTCCTCGAAAGCCCTGTCTCTCTCTCTTCCACTTCAGACCAATTCACTCACCAGCAAAACTTCTTTTTCTGTTCAAGTTCAACAAGGAACTCATCAGCAAATAAGACTCGGATAAATCAATTAAATTATGGATGCAATACATAAACTAGCAATAATTAGATATAGGATGAACATGATGGTTACCCGGTACTTGGCATCCTCTTGACGATCAATATAAGCAAGCAGCTCCTCTTGTCTCATCAAAGCTTCATGTAGAGCCTGCATGTCATGAGAAACCAATACAATCAGTACACTACTCAAAAATTCTGAAGAAAGCGCAACATGATGTTTGTTGCTGACTGATGCAGACATATTTATCGAAGATCTACTTTGCAACTCTGAGAGTGCGAACTATTGGATGTCGGAAATTTCAGCACAGATCAGCAATCATGAATACAACAATAAACCAAATCAGCAAAAAGTTCAATAAAACTAAGTAAAGTCCTCAAGAAAATTAACAAATGTCTTCACCATATTACTACTATAAAGCAGTATCCACTTCATCAGTAACTATGAACATTCTGAATTACAGGGCCACAAAAAGAAAAAGCAATAGAGCATAGCACATGAAGTGCTTCTGTCTAGAATTTCGTAACTGTCGTCTTATAGTATGACCCAGTCTTAGGAAACTTTTATAGATAATCCACAAATGTGCACTTCACCATTAAGAAGAATGTCTAGGTTGATATGTAATGGAAGTGTCAAATTAAGCAAAAGACACACGACATCTAAGAAAGAGCATGAGCCAGGGGCCAGGAAGGTATTTTATGATTACTGCTACGCAATTAGGTCGTATCGATTTGATTGCAACATGACAGACGACATAATAAACATCATGTTTTGCTCATAAACGACCATGGAGTCCAGTAAAAGAAGCACACAATACCCACAACAATTTCATGAACAAGCAACAAGCAACAGAACCTTGGATTTGGAGGTATGCAAATCATGTGCCATCAAAATATAGATTCTAAATAACACCCTTCTTCTGTAAGAAAGCAAATCATCATACGGTTTTACCTTTTTTGTAGCAATTAACTCGGCCTCCAATGCATCCACGCGACATACAGCTGCATTCAACAATTCCTCTTTCTCATATGGCATCTCAGAAGGCTTTGACTGAAGTGTATCAACTTTCTCCTCAAGCTCACCCAGCCTTTTCAGTACATTGGACATGAGATCAGCTTCGGTGAATGGCGGTGGAGGTGAAGGTGGGCGAGAATCCTCGGGAACTGTGTCCACGGTGACATCAGGGATTTTTAGCTCATCACTAGGAGATGAATCAGGTAGTTTCTTGGTCACACGGCTCGTCAGTGATTGGAAGATGGTGAATAGGGTCATGAAAAACGCCATAAGCATCATGAACATACGAGCTCTGATTCCTTCTGGAGTCTTCTTAGTATCCTGAAGTTGGACTTGCCCTGCATTGGAATGCCAAATTGTTTATTTCAAGGTTAATATTACACAATTTTGGTACTTCAAAGCCAAAAAGCTACTATTTGAATTCACATGACATACAAAATGCAACCATTCCTTTCCCAAATGGTCCGGCTCAGCCTAACAAAATATTCAGACATGCACAAACTGAGAACACCACACAAGTAGGCGAATGATCAATGATGGAACAATTTTACAAAGTATTACAAGTTTTTATATCGAAGCAATTAAAAAAAAAAACAAAATCAATACCTGCAGGATGAGGTTTTTTCACTCTTAAAGGGATAAAAAATTGCTACCCCAATTCCCTTAAAAAATAATATATACATTGGCATTCATAGTAGTAAAACTTTTTGTATAAATAGCAATTTGTCATTAAATAATTGTACCAGTATGCAAACCAATATATGGATATCGAGAATTAAACCAGAATTTCATGCTGATAAGAAGACCAAACAGATCACATCACTGCAAATCCAATGGCAATAATAGGCAATCATATAAATGAAGCACAAATGTGAATGCAAATGGTATCAAAAAAAGGGGATTATTATGACTGAGTTAAATCTTCTGACCTTTGGACGAAGATCTTTGCATGGACGATTGTTTTTTCCAGCCTGCATCAACGGGCTTGTCAACCATGGGTACATACTCGTCATACCCTGAAAAGTTACCAGCATAACTTGTCTTTCCAATTATCTTCGCCTACATGGTCAACAACATATAAAAAGTCATAAAATGTAACAACACTTCATTCGCAAGGTCACAGAAAGCAATAACACGAGTCATAAAGAACGGTTGTCTAGCAAAATAAACTCATTAAATACACATAAGCACAAGACAGAGTTCCACCTCTTCACGAACTGGAGTCAATTTCAAATGAGAGTAGTTCATTGAAGCTTTGGGAGAAACGATATCTTCAGCTTCAGATCCTGACTCAGCAGTAGATGTATCGCTCCCTTTCAACTGTTTAAGAGAAACTTATGTTAGCCAAAGCCAATTATTGAGATAATGGAGATGCATCACATGCAAGTTGATGTAAACGCTTACCACAGGGTACTGTGGCTTAGCATAAGCAATAACCTTTCCCTCACTATTCAAGACCTTGACAACTTGTCTTCCACGACGTGGCTCCCCATTAAGAACCATCTGCATAAAAACAGATATGCAATAAGATAAAACTTTTCCTTTTTCAATAACATAACAAGATAGTACCTGCAATAATACTCTAAATGCGTTATACACCAATTTTTTCTGTAACAAAAACTTCAACAAGAGACAAACCTTTAAAATCTCTGGATTTCTCCAAGGTCCCTTATCAGAGAGAAGACATCCTCCTTGCTCAGCACAAGTGCAAGTGCCTCCAAGAAACTCTGGCAACTCACTGCATAAAATAGTAAACATGTGATGAGACACTGCAGCAATAACATTATAAATGCTGGAAGGGAAGGTTCGGACTGGTAATAATAAATAACCAAGAGAAACAAAACTTAAAATACACATCTAAGTTACCTGGCATCAATTACTTCAAGCAACTTGCTCTGAAACTTTGTGCCAAGAACCTACAACAAATACTCCCATTAGAACAATCAAAATAGTGCTTTTATTGAAGGAAGGTATATAACCTTACACTTCCTTATATACGAGTAAAGCAAAGGAATAGTGTCCATACATGAATCTTTGAGCTTGTTTTTGGATCTATGAAAGACTTTACAGTGTTCCACAGAAGCCTAAATCCAGGACCAGCATTAACAATGAACATTTGGTAAAGGGTCTGCACATATAAATTCATAACCGTTAGGCATTATGATGGTATAAATTTTGCACATATAAACTCATAACCGTTTCACTTCTCCTTATATAAGTTTTTGTTTTTCTCTTAGCGGAGAATATGATGCATACCTCAGGATAATTATCACCATCAACCTTCTGCAGTCGCATTATAAGCTCCCTAGCAGATTTTGTGAAATTTTTTAAACCCTAAATACATAAGAACAGAGACAACATGAATATGAATACCGTACCAAAAGTTTCAAAACAAAGGATCATAATAAGAACTTTTGAAGATAGGGACATGTGTGTTGGAAACATACCACACCCTGGACATCTAAGATTGTCGTGCTTGAGTCTATGTGCCGTTTTGCAGCAATGGTGCAAGCTGGAAATTTAATTGCAAAACTTTTCTCGAACTCCCGAACATGGTATTTTATATAGCGATCCATAGTAGTAACTTGCATAAGTTTGTTTGGATCAACTTTTCCTAGCCTTTCAATGTAAATAGGTCTCCCCTCTTTGTCCACCCCATGATAACCATGGGGATAATACTTCAAGACTTCGTCTAACTCTTGAAACTCAAATTCCTGGTAACACAAGAACAAACATAATCATTCAAGAGAAAAAAATTATCATGAACTATGAGCTAGGACATTGAAGTTAGTATTGTCATGAACAATCTACCTTAATCTACAGGTATAAGCATAAAATTCAAACAATGAAAGACCACACTAAAACTCGATAAAACTCTTACCTCTATAATACCGTCAACACCAAAATCTTTCCTCCATCGTATCATATCAGCCCACATATGCTTTGCTTTCTCAATATCAAATTTTCTTGCTTTAAGGAACCTGCACACAGGCGTTGCATCTATCAGCATGTATTCTTGCTGAAAATGAAAAGAAAAATATCAAGAAGAAAAGACAGTGCAGCACACCTCAACATCATATGATAATCATCATGTTTGTCAGGTAAAAGTTCATCCAAAACCAATGCTTGACGAAATGCATCAACAGCCTGTAACTCTTCCACATCTCGAATATCTTCTATTGACACAGAGCTGACGCGACCATCACTTTTTCTTCTGCTACTCTTTTTCTTAAGGGAATGTTTCAATTTGGTAGATGCATTTAGTGCTTTCTTCTTCAAAGACCAATTTCTTGACCTCCTCTCATCTTCTGAATTTTCAAAATCAGATTTTCTCTCCCTTTTCTCCTCGCTCCCAGAGAAGCCCTCGAAGCCTGTACACAGAGTACGTATATAAGAAGATGGCGCAGTGAAACTGTTTTGTACAGAACAGGATAAAAGAAATTGTTGACTTGGTGAAGTCATGAAAGATGATAGACATAACTAACAGATTACCAGATGTTCATTTTCCTGAAAACATCTCAGAAAATTTACACTTTAAAAAATGAAGAAATATACTACACAACAGAGAATATCAACTGATAAAATGCTAACAAGTTCCATAAAAATCAATATAAATGAGTGTCTCAAATATTTAGAAAGATCCAGGAAGGACAAACATCAAGGACCTCTCACAAAAGACAGCTTCATGAATGATGCGAATGAAAAGGGAAAAAAAAAGGAAAATATATGTAGCAAAAATATTTTAATGTGTGCTTTTACACATGAGATCCATACACAAGGAAGAAAAAAAGGAAACAGAGAGAGAGAGAGAGAGAGAGAACTATCCCTAGCTCATTATTGCTACACAAACCAATTCAACATCCTTCCTGCGAAGTGAGTGTCATCTAGACTAAATCCATGCTAAAGAAAAAGGCTATAGCTTCATAGTTCATATCATCCATGCTCTTGGTCAGTTCTCATATCATAATGGCGACCAAAATCAATTAGGATTAAACATACCTCATTCTCACTAGGAATAGACCAATTATATAACAAAATTGAGTATTATTACCCCGCCATTTTAGCTTACAGTGTCATAGGCTGCCAGGTAATGAGGGCAGCTCCATAAACAACGTGCATTGTAATAAAATTGGAAATATAGACCAAACAAAGGCAGGCATACGCTCTGCAATTTGTATACCCTCTTGCTGATAGCATGTGGCATTATTAGTTCTTTACAAGTTACCATATAAATACCGGAAGAATAAACCAGCACGCCCTACATAATTCTAAATCCCTTTGAAAACCAAATTGTAGCCATTTATGTGCGTCTTAAACAACTCATAAAGCTATATGTTTCTGCAATACAGCAGACGTCGCGAAGTGACTCGCATTTTACCGGCTCTTGTTACCCTCTAACTCCCCGTCTTCTTCTTCACCCACCCACCCACCCAAAAAGACTTCCTTTTCTTTTCATCTGCAATATACAGCTGTCCAAGGCAGCGTAGGGTTTGAAAACCACAAAGTGCACATATAAAAGACAAACAAAAGATTAAAAAGGAAGAAAATTGAAACCCTAGAATTCCAGTTGAAGAATTAAAGAAAAAGTTTGACTTATATTAGGGGATACTCTTGCAGGTACACCAACAAAAACTGAATTCAGCTAGAAAAACCAAACCAATTTGAAGGAACCATTCACAATCAAACACCAAAAGGACATATAAACAGAAACCCTAGAAATTCAGCATAGCAGACCCAACACCTAGCTAAAATGCCAATTTTTTTTTTAATTTTAATTATTAAACATGCAAAATAAGTCAAAGATTATCAGAGAAAAATTGAACACTCACAAGGTCTAGCAAATCGATCGAGCGGTCCTGACATCTTGAATTTTCAACCAAAATTTTCACCAAGCATCACCGTCACTGTCCCCAAAAATCAAGAGCCTCTGTTTTCTTAACCTGCATTACGATCAAAAACCCTAGAATCTTCAATTCCAAATAACCTAATTCCCAGAAAAATCCCAAAAAAATCAAAAGATTCCATAATCAGCACAAACATTCGAAACTCCATACCTTGAAAAATCCCAACCCCGGATCACAAAGAAAGACGAAGATCAAAGTGATCTGATTGTCGGTAGTAATTAGAGGAGAAAACGGAAGCTCGAAATTGAACTGAGAAGAGTCAAAAATGGAAGCTGAATTATTTCTCAGAGCTGAATTGATCCAAACCAAACCCAAAAAAAGGGAAGGAAAAAAAAAAGGAAATTAGATTAGACGAAGGAGGAAATAAATATGCTCGTTCTCTGACGATGAAAATTCGCCCTAATTTGACGGCGATTTGGAAGGATGAGAGAGAGAGAGAGAGAGAGAGAGAGAGACGAAGAAGAAGAACAATAAAAGGAGGAGAATTTGAAGAGAAAGAGAGAGAGAGAGGAGAGAGAAAGGGGAGGTGAATTTTGATTGGAGATGTGGGGCCCGTGGTGGTGGGACCCAATGGTACGTTGAATTTGTCGTAATTTCCACGTGGCGTGATGGGCGTTGGGGGTGGAGTGTCTGTATCCGCGGGATGGTGGTTGTAGCTAATTCTCTCCTGCTCTTACTACTACTACTAGAAGAAGTAGGGTTTTTTTTTTTTTTAAATTGTGGAATATAATATAATATAATATAATATAATAAATTAAGAAAGGAAAATATAGGGGTTTTTATGGATTTGTTTTGACAATTTGGGCAAGGTTTTGATTATGGGCTGTGATGGAGGAAATTGAATGGTTACCTAATTTCATGCACTAGAATAATACAGAGTATTATAAATTGTAAATTTTTCCTAGAGTTGATAAGAAAGATACTGCATAGGGATAATATAGGAAATGAGTGATTTCTATTCAAATTTGGTTTAGCACTGATTTTATACTCCATTATCTCCATAGTGTTTACAACGTATGTGCTTTTAACTTATTAATAAAGATAAGTTGTGTAACTCACTTCTTATAATTAATAGTACTTGATAGTTCTAGAACGTGTTATATTTTAGCTTCATTGAATTCCATGTGAGATGTGATTGATACCTTGTTAAAAATACAACACATGTATATTGCTCCCATCTATAATAAATTCTCTATTTATATAAACACCATCAAATGTATATATTTTATTTAAGTACTTCGTACCCCTAAATTACAAGACGTTTTCTCCCTATGATGTTTTTGGTTCAAACAACTTTAAGCACAAAAAGTTTCAAATGACTTCTTATAAGGAGCATGGAAATAACTTGTCTCGATCTCACATCCTTTTGCATTGTAATTTCCGTTGGTAATTCTATTATCATTCATTTTTTCCATGAAATGTACACTTAACTAGCCATTGTTTGACTACTTGATGCTTGATGACAATTGAAATAGCACCTTTTCTTTTTTTTACTCAACACGTTTTTGAAGGCTCTTAGTGGCGTTTATTGGGACCTTTTTTATTTTTCTTCTTTCTTAGTATTTTTCTTTTTTTCTTGTGTATAATTATTTGAATGGGAATGTTCTTTTTGGTATAGCTATGGATCACCATATATTTCTTTTTGGGTGTGATATAATATGAACTAATCGTTGATTCAATCAGTAAAGGCAAACATTATAAAATGTTAAAAATATTCCCTAGCCTTTGACCAAACACTAGTAGCAAATTTAGACACCAAGATATTTTCTTTTCCAAAAAAAAAAAAAGACACCAAGATATTTATTTGGTAACCAAAAATTAAAATTAAAAAAAATAAATCCGCGTACCTCTTTTGGTTGTTAGTACCTAGAAAACACGTAAAGTGTGGCTGTACCAGTACGACAAATGTAGGGGAGGGATCATTTTCTCAATTAATTCCAGATTTGACATTTTGCATTTCCTCTCATTGTCAGCGTTTGTAGGAGTATTTGTTTCCTCTTCAATCATTAAGGATATTTTGCAAATGTACAAATTAGGAAAAATTGCTGGGAATCTTAAGGATATTTTGGTTAACCTATTTTGTTAAAAAAGGTTTCAAATAGAGGTGGACAGGAGTTTGGCACGGCGGAATTTGACTTAAAAGGGGTTTAATGGTGCTCGTGAAAATATTATCGTTTTAGTAACATTAATTTTTATCTTGTTAGTCATAAAAATGATATTCATCACTTTGTTTGGACCTAAAGTAAATTAAAAGTTTCAATGGCAACCATTGAGTGGTGGTCATTGTTAATTTTTCTTTAAAAACATCTATAGGGGGGGTATATCATGATGTGTGGCTAAATACTAAAAGTTTTATTTAATTCATTGCCAGTAAAGGCTTGTTCAGGGTTAAAAAAAGGCTATTGATGTTGACAAATTAAGAGAAATTGCTATATTTTTGGGCGTGGGTAGCTAAATGGCACACCATAATGCACAAGAATTAATTCATATTTACTACTGGGGACTGAATCCATAACCTAGGTGCATAAGATAGAGTAATATGTTTATCACTTATCAGTTGTAAAACATTTCTTGATGATAATGAGAAATTTTGTTCATTCTTAGATGTGGCTAAAGTAGTAAAAAGCCTGACATGATAACTTTTTTCCATAACTAATTATGAAAAACAAAATCGTTACAATGTGTACAAAACAAATTAAAACAATTTCCTAGAATTGCCTTGTGATTTGTAAATTGTGTCAATTTTACATGTTGTTTCAACTCACCATAACAGTTATGTTCTATTCAATTCTTTAATTTACTTTTTTTTTTTCTGTTGGTGCAAATTCTCTAACTTAGTTTATTTGTCACATTCACATATTATTATTTATTTGGTTCAATTTAAGTCAAATAATGAATACACAATAGTCTAACAAAAATTAGAATTTAGGTAATCATCAGACTGGTTTATAAAACTTGCTTCGGGGTACAAGATAGCGCAAACTAGCTATCACAAAGGTAGATAGCTGTAAAGCCTTTTCCCCTACAAACTCCACATTACAATAAGTCCAAAATGTCTACCTCGAATTTCACCAAAATGAAAAGAAAAATAATCTGCTTTAATATATTTAATTACCTAAGAGGTGTTGGTCCACTGATAAACAAGCTTTGGCTTATACACCAGGTCACGGGTTCGAGCCTCCTAGGGAGCACCTACAC
>BSSO01002280.1:0-19826 GCA_030267885.1 Mesembryanthemum crystallinum | reverse complement strand
TCAATTAAAACTTAAGATTCCGATTTGGTGGACTAATGTGCCAAAGGTGTTCATTTTTAATCCCATCCTGACTCACTCAATTTTTAAAAGACCAAGTTGTCTAATGGTGCTCACTTAAGAAACCATTTTGGTAATTCGGGGTACAGATGTGTTACTAATAATAGATTAATTTTACAGGGTTTTGAAGAAAATGCAAGGCCAACTCAGAACCTTGAGGGAAGACCAATTTGGATGTACACTCCTCCCAAAGTTAATCAAGGTTACACAATCTCATCAAAATCACATTTTATAGATGGTTTTTTTTTCCTTAAATACTTTTTCCTAAATGTTTCTTTCTTGTGATAGGTATTCTCTAGCTCAAACAAAGCCATTGAAAGCAAGATAATGAATAAGGCTACTGCAACATTTCAAAGGTCCCATGTTGCAGCCAGTGAACCACATTTTTAGAATCACTCTTGTACACGTATCGTCTAATTAAACCACATTTAAAACATACGAGTAGAATTTAGCATTATTTGAATCCTATACAATATTACAATAATTTCAATACAGCTCGGTTCAGTCGTATGGTTTCAGTTCAGTCGTATGGTTGGTAAATTGTAAGACAACGATTACAAACTGCTCAGTTCAGTCGTAAGAGTTTCTTAAAAGCATTTTTGCGTTTGCTGACGTCTCTGATTTTGTAGCTCTTGTAACTGCGACCAAGCAGGGTTGTGTTAAGAATCACCTGGCCAGGCCTCCCCTTCTTGCAAATCAATCTAGACCAAATCAAATCCAAATTGACATTATTGTTAACATAAACACTAGGAAATCGAAACTTAAAATGTGAGTAAAGTGTATATCAATATATGCTCTAATATATGCTCATCATGCAAAAAGAATAAAAAACAAAAAAACACATAAAAACATAATCATGAATTGTACATAATAAAAAATAAATGGCATTTTATTGATGCTAGAATTGAGAATATTATGTAATCCTACTTTTATTCTGAAAAATACAGAATTTGAGACAGTCAAAGAAAATGATTCTATTATGATAATGGATGAGTTCATGGTGTATTATTCGACCGTCCAATTGTATAAATAGTTTTTAATTTTTTTGGGAAAAGCTTAAGGGTTAGCTTCAATGGAGAAAGGCAGCAAGTGATATGATCAAAGTGCATACAGTATGAGGAAGATAATGTGTGGTTTGCATCCTCACATTACAGGCGCATCTTAATATCTGTTAATTAGCAATATTAGTTGTTGATGATTGCAAATTATTGTGTAATAGAGAGAGTGTGGCAAAATCATTTGCTGAAATTATTAGGACAACTCAGCAGGTTTCACCCACAAAAACAAGCAGCAAATCCAAAATACAAGTGTACTATAATTTATAATCTATCCATTCCAAACTGTAGGGCCTATTGACTTTTTTACGGTCGTCGAGGACACATTTTTGAACTTTTAATATTTTTTCTTATATATTATCAGAAATTATAAGATTATAACCTTATAATGTATTTTCAAAGATCAATCTAATGATATAATTTCATATTGTGATTCAATGCATCTTTTCATGAGTTAGTGGTCAAAGCAAAGTCGTTAATAAATTGACTCAAGTAAATAGAAGAGGCCCTATATTGTGAAAAAGATGGAGTAACATCCTATTTGTTGTTGTTGTTCCTCATTCCTCTTGATGCTAGGGTGCAAATTCCACTTGCTGCACTGTATAATATGATTTAGGAAAAATTTCAAAAATGGTACCTGAGGTTTGAGGTAATAATAAAAAGGGTGACTGACATTTACCTATTCCCATTTAGGGTATCCAACCTTTGAATTAATTCTCATTTAGGGTCCGATTGTTGATAACGTGAAAAGCCCTGTTAGAATCGTAAGTTAGAGTTTCATTCATGGTTTTGACAATCGTATCAAGATTTGCTTGGAAATTTGCCTTAAAAACTTCTACAATTCATGGACCTGAAGCACTTGGGTTATTGTCTAATCTTGTTCAATCTTGATCTGAAAAGTTATGCAATCAAAAATTAATGAAACATAGACCTTCCATGTACATTTTCCAGTCTCTACTTATTCCTTTTATGGATTATTTTCAACCTCTTTCAGCCTCTTACAAGTAGCCGAATATTTATCTTCAAACTCCTCCCGTTTTCTGATGCAAACTCCTCTTGGATCACATATTATCTCAAAACATATTATCTCAAACTCCTCCCGTTTTCTAATGCAAACTCCTTTTGTGAAGTAGAAACTAAAAATGGGAGAAATTAGGCCAAACGGCACCTAATAACTATCTCAAAAGCTAATTTAAATAGCCCTTAACAAATTAATTACTACCAATGTGAACTCGAATCAATCACCAACCACTACTATCATACACTACCTTATAATACTAAAAACTCAAAAGTGCAATAATAGCTGTTCCCTCCGTACGGATTTGACTTTCCCAAAGGAAAGTTAAGAGTCAAAGTTGACCATTAACCATTCAAAAGATATGACGTACAAATATATTTGTCGAAATACTATCACCTGTCAATAATTATTTTTAAAGACGGGAAAAAAAGCCAAATAAGAAGATCAAATCCGAACAGATGGAGTATTAGACACACACTAACTTAGACAAAACCACTAAACTTTATTTAGAACACTATTGCCAAACATAGAGCCTTAATCAAACAAGCCTTTGAATAAGATTCTTACATGCACAACACACAAGGATAACGATTAGGATTCCACACCACTCATCACCCACTTCCCCTAGTGGCTTCGATTCCCACTTCCCTCACTAACTTTCCCACACTATAAAACCCTCTCATTTTCCTCCTACATTCTTCACACCAAATCCCTCAAAACCCATTATTTCTCTTTGCAACCCATCATCATCTCCTTTAAACCTAACACCATGCAAAGCTACGCTCAACGCAACTACTACGAGAACGACGCCCACTGCGCCTCGGGTGGCGGTGGTGCCATGTCAGCAATGCAAGCTGGCCAGCAATACCAGAAGTCATCATCCGCCTCATACGGAGGCCATCAGAGTGCTGCTGCTGCTGCACATGCCTACCAGCAGTCTCATCAGTCGTCGTCTCAGTCGTCGTCGATGCAGATGCAGCAGCAGCAGCAGCAGCAGATGCAGAAGAGCTCCTCGTTCTCGGCCTCGTCCCAGCAGCAGATGATGACTGTGTTTGGGTCTGAGCCGTTCTGTGAGATCAGGCCGTCTTCGTTCCCACCCGGGACCGACCCTAAGATTGTTGAGTGCTACAACAGGATTGACAGGGATGGGAATGGTGTCATTGATGACTGTGAGCTTCAGTCTGTTTTGTCATCCTACAGCCAGTCGTTTAGCCTCAGGACTGTTCATCTCCTCATGTTTCAGTTCACCCACTCCAACAGGAGGATGATAGGTAATATATTTATTCTCTTTAGAAGGGTGACTTTTATGCTTATAGGGGCCCACTATTATGATTCAGAAGGACAACTTTTATAACCTATAGGGGTAACTCGTGTTTTTACGAATTCGGTCCTAGGACCCTATTACAATACTCCCTCCAACCGCGCTATAATGCGCTGTGCAAACCTAATTAAATAAAATTTCTTTAATTTGTAGTAAAATCAAATGGAAAAACATGGAATTCACTAGGCTTTTTGTAATAGTGTGCTTTCTTATTATTAACCCTTGAGCCTTGTGAAACAGGTCCAAAGGAATTCGTCCCACTGCTCAAATGCCTGCAGACCTGGAGGGTAAGTCATACTATAATACTAATAATTTAATATAGTAATAAGAGCGCGCCTATACTAAAAAAAAATCTTACAACACATTAATTTTCTTAATTTATAGTCAATTTATTTGTTTTTTACTCAATTATTATATGATAGATATTGATGATAGTGTTGGATTGAATAAATATATTTTCAGACAATGTTCCAAAGGTTTGATAGGAACAGGGATGGCACCATTGATTCAATGGAGTTGGGTCAAGCTTTGAGTGCCCTTGGCTTTTGTGTTTCCCCAATGATTGTCAATCTTCTCATTGCTAAGTTTAACAAATCTGGTGCTCGAAGGTGTTCTCTCAAATATGACAACTTCATTGAGTATGTTCTCTTTTCATTCCCCCCTTTTCTCTTTCTTTTTTTTCTTTTACTATAATTTTATGGCAGTCTATTAATATTGTAGAACACTATTATGTTCTTCTTTCTTTTTAAAACCATGGTTTTAACCATTTTTTTTTTTTTCCTTTTCTTGATGCAGGTGCTGTCTCACTGTTAAGGTAACTCTACATCATTTTACTTTCTTTTTTTTGTCGAAATAGTGACAAAAAATTGATTCCTTTAAAGATATGTAGAACAACTTCAAAGAGAATTCACAAATGTGTGTTTGCATGTTTTGGATCAATATACATCTTTTAAATTGTTAACATTCGGAAAATAAATAAATAAATAGTCAAAGTATGTATCTTTAGGCTGTCAATGTGTTCATTTCGACCTACTAGTTTTGCAGTCAGTTTAGTTCAGTTCAATTCAATTGTTTAGTTCAAATCAGTTCAGTTCTGCAATTCACCTTCTCTCTCTTATATATTCATCAGCATCCATTTATTTTCCATTCAAATTGTTTCGATTGAATTAAACACGCCAGTAATTAAGATCTAGGAATTGAATGTCAAATCCGAATTTGAGAAGGCACTACTTGTACAATTATCATAAAATACGTATATTGAGAGTTAATTTCATCTTGAATCTTTCTTTATTGCAGGGACTGACTGAGACATTTAGGGCAAAAGAGAACTGTGGCAAAGCAACTTTCGTTTATGAGGAGTTCTTGCTCAATGTTTTGCCCTACATCATTGCTTAAATCCAAGTGTTTGGCACTATTTTATGGCTAATATTTATGGCTTAGCTTTTGATCACTACCTTTATAATAAGAGGCTATCGATCGGTAAAGATAGCGCAAGTTATGTTACTAAAGACAAGGCTTCATGTTCTCTATCAAGCATATGGAATGTTCTAATGCCCATCTGAAATATATGGGATGGATTTCATTATGCTTTGTATTGTACAAGTTATTATCTTTGATTTTTGAGAGTTCTGTAATTTTCATTTTACCAATATTGGCTTGAAATATTTAGTATTTCCATGAAGTAATGTATGAATTGATGTTCTTGTTTGGGGTCTTTTCAAGCCTAACCTAATTGGTTTTGGAATAATTAGATCCAAGTGGATCATTTTGGGCGTAAAAGTCAAACCTATTGACACGATTCATTCACAAGTGCACAGAATTATTGCATTAAAAAAAAAAAAATCGATCTTTAGGAGCATAGGTTGTCAAGTACAGATTCTTACACAATATTATTGTTATTTAGACTACACAAGAATATTGAAAAACCTACAACAACTAAGATCTATAAGGCATTCAATCAATATTAGGGTTCACAACTATGCCGGTTAATTGGACATTTCTTCTACTGCGATTGCGTGCTCTGAATGTTGATTAATCCTAAGATAGCTACTATATATCTCATTTAAGGTCAAATCTTTCAATTATCAATAAGGTCGTGAATATATTTAAGCCTAGCCTTTAAGTAAAATGATGATCAACTAGGTAGTCTTCATGACATATATCTTAACTCGACTTTATCTTATAACAAATTCGAGTACAGAGACTTCTCATTACGATATTCATCTAGTATGTAAATTTATGTGTAATTATGTCAATAAAACCGCAACACATGCAATAAGTCTGCAGTAATTAAATTAAAACATACTAATTGCATTATCCAAGAAAATACTCCGTACTACATATTGATTATTGATCATAGGGCTATCCCCAATCTTAGATAATTAAAATACTTACTCATGCTAATTATACAAGCCTGTCATCTAATAACATCAAAATAAGTGAAGTCAAGATAGTGAGAGATCGATGAACAATCTTTTAGTAATACACTTAATTACTACTCTTAATTGATCTTCACTTGAAATTAATCCATCGGCTTGAACAGCATCACAATCTTGCTAAACAATCGAATTATCTTCAAGTTCTATAGACAATCAGAGATCCTCCAAAATGCGCGCTACGCTCTCTTGCGCGCTACACTTAATTAGAAGGAAAACTAAAAGGCCACGAATTGCACAATAACATTGACACGATCGTGCAGCTCCTCATGTATTTGCTCAATTATAGGAGGGTGCAGTATCTTGGTCGGGCATGCAAGTCTTCTAATATTAACTCTAGTCCAATTTAATTCCCTTGGTCATTTCAGCAATGTCATGCATGCCTCCTTTTGTGATCGATCATTTGTGCTTTTAGCCTTTGAAATTGGTTTTACTAGCACAATTCAAAACAAAATAATTCCTGTGAACACTAATTTCATCCAATACAAAAACTAAAATCTACTAAAAGTGATAAACTATACCCTAATTAATGTAAGATAAATGAGGGTAGATCAGATGATGAGTTGTATTTGCAGGGCCGGCCCTGGGGGTAGGCCAGGTAGGGCGACCGCCCAGGGCCCAAGCGGGAAGGGGGCCCANCAAAAAAATATTGCAAGTTATTAATTTTTATTTTGGGTAAAAGGAATAAATCTATTATCTTGAAATTATTTATAAGAACTAATAGTTGGTTGAGTGGTTAAGGGAGAAAATTACTAATCATTAGATTTGTGGTTCGAATTTTAGTTTGTACATATTTTTCGAAGAATTTCTTTTGCTTTCATTATTGATCATTTTTTTTTTTACTTGAATTAGTTTATACTCTCTCCATCCTCATAAAACTTGGACAATTTGACTTTAAGGTCATTATTTTGTGAAAAAAATATAATGATATATGAAGCAAAAGTATGATTTTTACTTAATTAGTATTTTCAAAATGTCAATTTGTTATAAGTTTTTAATTTACATAATTGTAGATATCAATTGTCAAAGTGTTGCCTTGGAGACCGTGCAAGTCAATTGTCCAATTTTTAAGAGGACGGTAGGAGTAATAAATAATTTGTAATTCAAATTTTCATACCAAAAAAAAAAAAAACTGTAGTAGCCCTTCTGTTTACTTCATTATTTGTAGTTAAAAAACTCATACATGTAAATAAAAAACACCATAGGGGCCCTTCTGTTTACTTCGTCCTAGGGCCTAATAACGGTTAGGAACGGCCCTGTGTATTTGTGGCTTTGACACACACACACATATATATATATATATATATGGTTTTTTTTTGTTGTTGGTGTGTGTAGGGCTTTTAAGGGGTCCTAATACATTATTGAGTTGATCAAAGGCAATTAGTAATTAACTAGTTGATACCAAGCTCAATTGTCGATCAATTGTCAATAGAGCTGAAGTGGTAGCAGGTAATGGGATTGAAGGTAATAACTAATAAGGTATTATAAGTTATGCTTTACTAGATGACTCTTATCCTTGAAAGCGATAATAAACATCTTCATATATACTTGGGGGAATTAATATAATGTAAATATATAGACTATGGCGCCGGCGTTATAATTAAATTAGGGATCTTCGTAATCGAATATTTGAATTCTCGGATATGATATTGGAAATTAAAAACAGTTTCTCTCTCATGTTTTATTTACTTATAGTCCGAATTTAGTTGTACACTTTTACTTCCCGTTTAGTCGGGGCTTTTAAAATGGAATGGATTTACCTAGTGTTTGGCTAGCCACTCTTAATTTTGGAACAAGAATATTAGGGGAATCAAGTTTCTCGCAAAGTGACACCACTTAAAACTCCCCCACTTACCATTGAAATCAATATGAAACCTATCCAATCAATAGATTTTTTTTTGGTTATATATTATATATTATTATTTATTAAAACAATTATAATTATTAATTTTTTTTGGTGCAATTATAATTATTAATTTAATAAAGTATTTCAAATATTCGATTCCAAATTAATTTGGACATGAAAGTATCAAAAAATTCATATTAACAAAATATACACATATTCAAGTCCAAATCCAATTTTTCAAATAATCGGATCAGATTTTCGGATCGGGGGATGGGTATGCCAGCTCATAGCTAGCAGCGTAGCACTGAACTACTGGGATCATACATTCATATTCCTGCAGATGGCACTTAGGTTGATGAGAATCCTAGAAAAGCTTACAAGTTACAACCTTATCAGCTACGTTACCATACAGAGAATATATCCTAAAATTTAGAAATTAATTAAAGCTTACCAACCTTAGCTTAATTAGCTGATCGATAAGTAGTAAGGAATCTAGCTTGCTTGTTACTTGGTTGGACGGCCCATGCCATGCCTACACATCCGAATATATGTCTTACTAGTACGTACCCTCTACGCATTACGCACTACACCGAAAGATACTGCCAATACTTATCATCATCACCATCAACTTTTTTGCACAAACCTTTTACATATCTTCCATCAATCCTTATATGGTATACTCGGGAGAAAATATATTATGTAGGTGCACCTCCTCTTTTAAACACTTCTAATGGTCGGGTTGTATATATGTAATTGGTTGACAGTAAAGACCTATATTAATTATATTAGACAGAATGCACCTTCCTTTTTAGACCCGAATACTCCTTAATCATACATTTCCAATTCCCACATAAGTTTAGTTGTTGTATATACTAAAATATGTCTTCATTTTTCCTTCTTGCCGGCCAATACTTATCATAACAGTAAGGATTTGTGTTGACTTTTTGCCACTGCTTGAGCGACTAAAATATGTTTTCATCTTGTTATTTTAGATTTATATTTGTTTAGAGATATTCATGTATCTTTGTAGATGTCAGATGGCTTTTTATGAATGAATGAATTTCTCATATCAAAAAAAAAAAAAAAAAAAATTATATCCCCTTCTATATGTCATCTCATATATATATATATATATATGGATCTCAACAAATTAAATTTCAACACTTGATGTATTTTTATTATACAAGCGAAATAATCAACAAAGGAAATATTAAGACGTGGATACGCCAAATCTATAAAGTCGTATTAGGCCGATAGGAGATGGGACATTATATATTATAAAATGGAATATATAAGATCTTTACTGCTAGTTAAGACCCATACCTTTATTCTTTCATGTTACAAGGAATAGAAATAAATGTACATCCATCAAACCATGAATGAATAATTCGCTCCTACCAACTTTTTCATGCTATAAATAAAAGCTCCCAATAGTCCCCATATTCTCCTCATTATTCCCTAATCTCCAGCAAATCTCAAACAGTTTAAATTTTTTGCTTACAACACCTAATAATTTACATTGATAACAATGATGCAACTATACAGAAGACCTCATTATCAGCAAGATGCGTCGTCGTTTCATCATCAACAACAACAAGCCATGCAGACACAGTACTCCTCCTACAACTCCAACAACAGTTCTTCTGCTGCCTTGACTGTTTTCGGATCTGACCCGTTTTCTGAGATCACGCCTTCGGCCTTCCCGCCTGGGACCGACCCGAGGGTGGTGCAGTGCTACAACCGGATCGACCGGGATGGGAATGGCATGATCGATGACCGGGAGCTGCAGGCAGTGCTGTCCTCCTGCAACCAGATGTTCAGCCTCAGGACTGTCCATCTACTTATGTATCAGTTCACCCACACCAACAAAAGGTTCATAGGTAATTAATTAATCTACTAGCGTTATTGATACACAGACCCAATCAGCTAGTTACTGCATTCAATTCAATTCTGCAAAAAAAAAAAAAAATAACATAAAATAAAAATAAAATAAACTATTATTTGTTCATTTCTCATTCAGGTTATTAGTTTAGCGTGATTAAGTCAAAATGAACAAAACCTAATAAAGAAAAGACCCAGTTCAGTTCGTCATTACACTTCCGCGTTTAGTTCATTTAGTTTATGTAGTTCAATTCAGCAACTAATGAGAATATTTTGTTTTGTTTTGGATTTTCTTTAAAAAAAAAAAAAAAAACTAAGCAATTGGTATTAAGAACTGTTCAACTGCTACAGTTCTGATGATTAAGATGTTACACATCATGTGTTATATTAATCCTTGATCCTTGTATGTATTTCATAGGTCCAAGAGAATTCGTGCCACTGCTTAGCTGCTTGCAGAAATGGAAGGTAACACTCGTTACCGTACCATTCAGTTTTGAAATTAGTTCAATTCAGTTCAGTTCAACAATTTTAACTTTATTTTCTCTTATAAATTATTATTCATTCACTTCGGTTTAGCTTCATTTAGTTCAACTGAAGCGCCCGCATAATCAATAATAATTCACTTGAATCAATTTCTTTCTTTTTTATTGTTGAATATTCCTAATAGTAGTTTCCATTAATTATATTAGTGTTATAATTGATGGTGTTGGTTAATTTGGAATTTTCAGACAATATTCCAAAGGTTTGATAGGGACAGGAACGGGAGCATCGATCCAATGGAGCTGGGAACTGCTCTATCAAGCCTGGGTTACAGAGTCTCCCCCGTTATTGTCAATCTGCTCGTTGCCAAGTTTGATAAATCTACAGCAAAGCATTCTCTTCAATATGACAATTTCATTGAGTATGTATTTTTTTTTTTTTAAAAAAAAAAATTCATAGGTTGAGTCGTTCGGTTGACAACCAAGTCGTACATATAAATATACAGAGTATATTTGTGTATGATAACTTTTCACCCGATTGATCAACCAAACATTTTTCTTCATTATTCCATCCATCTCAATTAGCATGATTATTGGTGTTGCTAATTCTTTGCTTAATTTCTTGTTGCCAGGTGCTGCCTCACTGTTAAGGTAATTATAATCACGCGCTTCTTTTATCCCCTCTTAAAAAAGTGTGAAAATTGATATATCACGGAATAATGTCAAAAGAATTTTTTTTAAAAAGTAAGAGAAGAAAGAGATATTTCAGTGTTTAGCAGCATTCTCTCTCTACCTTAAAGTATAATCACACACAAAAAAATTGCCAACTCTACTCCAACTAAGTCACTTGGTACACCTCCATAGGGGTGGTATCAAAATTTGGGTTTGATTGAAAGAACTCCTCCTAAAAAATATATTTATTTAGTTTTTTCCCGTTTTGGGTAACAGGAGGAAGATGAGTGTTCATTTGTCAAGACAACATCTCTAATAACTCTATCAGCTAAATTAATTGACATCTTCAAGCTCTTTTTCAATTTTAGTAGCGAATGAGAAACAGCGAATGAAAAAATAGCGAGGATATAACTCACTAATTTAACAAGAAAAACAAATACTCATACCAACTGACTAATTTCTGGATTATAAGCTGATTAATTAATTGCATGGTGAATCTTTTTTTGCAGGGACTGACTGAGACATTCAGGGCAAAAGAGGATGCTTATGGCAGGGCAACTTTCGTTTATGAGGAGTTCCTGCTGAATGTGCTTCCCTTCATAATAGCATAAAATGCATAAAGCCGTAAACTAACTAAAATTATTTATGTATTCAATAAGGCAAACATTTGTGTGAGTTGGCCTTGTTCTTGAATCTTGAGCATATAGGATATACAACCAACGAGTGGTTGGTATGAGTGTTTCGAATCTCAATCTTATGTATCTGTTTGATAATATATTTGTTTATTTATATACACGACCAGCGAATATGATACTGAGATGTGATATGTTGATCTTACAAATATCATAGAAGTTGCATTGTAAGTTTAGTTGATATGGCTTCGCAGCTTTATATGAGGCCGAAATGTATCTGAAAGCCAGGCTTCAATACCAGGCCCAAATCTAAAAGATTCGTGGAAAAAAATTGGTTGTAAAAGAAGTATTGGTTCAGGCTCATCTAATAACAATTCTTCTACAGGAGGTACATGAATTGTTAACCTTAAAATCGATGATCGAAAGAAGATGCTTCTAACAAGTATCAACTAACCATATATTCCATGACAAAAATGAGAAAGAAGCTAAGCAACTGCCTTCAAGTCCTTCCATGCACCACAATGCTGCAATTGATTCATGACAACATGTACAAAATTTATACTCTTATGTTTTAACATGTACATCCACTTTCTACAACACAATTTGTGACTGTTGAAATATACAAGCTTTACATTCAGCCAAAAGTGAAAAAGAAAAATGAAGAGAATAAATTGAATGAGCAACTATATGTCAAGATACAAAATGGCTCTGGCTAGCTATATTACTCGAATTAAACGAGTAATAATCACCATAAGCACGGACTAATAACTTTCGGAATCTCTTAAGATCTAGTGTTATACTCTGATCATCCAAATAGATCTTCTTAGTATACTCCCATCCCTTCTTATTCACACTATTTGGGTCTCTCAAAATAGGATTATCTTTACCATACTTGTTGTACAATGAGCTTTCTCTAGGACGAATGTTGTATCCAATGTACCTTAATCCGAGTTTCTTAGCTGGTTCGCCATAATAAGTCTCGGATGCCCATTCGGTTCCAAGAGGGATAATTTGGATTAGGACATTATTAGGGTTAAGGAAGAGAAAATGTGTCATGGCAGCTCCATGGACTCCTATCATAACATCACTTGTACTAATTGCTCTGTATATGGTAGCCATTTCTGTTTTTCGGTTAGGCTTCAATATTTGTACATTAAACCCAATCTTTTGTGCTAATTTGATCAACAAATGCTCATTGGTTATGGATCTCGATCCCCTTCGTGATAAAATGACAACCTTTGGCTTCCTTTTGTGATTTTCTCTCTTTTTTAGTGACGAAGATGGAGATGGTAACGAGGGCTCAAAAGCTCGACCTAGGAGGTTTCGAAAGTCTAAAATGCTTTTGTTCTCTTGCATGAGGGAAGGATCAATTGATAGCTCATTGTGAATTTTCAACCCTACAACGGCTTCTTTGAAGCAATGCGTCCTAGAATCACCATGAAAGTCAATAGGAGGATAATTTGAGAGTTGTGACAAAATTTGACCATATTTAGTGTACCACCATTTGTGGTATTCAAGGATGACGAAGATGACCTTTCGGTTGAAATGGTGGGAAGTAATGTACAAAGGGATTAGTCCATCGTTGAATTCGTGGTAAACGTTGCCTGTATAGCCACCGGTGGAGAAGAAGATAGCCGGAACATCATACAAAACATCACATTTGTGATGGGAATTTGATGGTAGTTTGTAATTTTTTGAGATTAGGTGTAATTCATCAATTGTGTTCATGATACTAGTTTCCCATTTTCTAGTATAAGGTCTTATAGTTTCATGTTGTAGCTCTTGGTGTAGCAAGGTAGGAGGAAAGTGATGAAGATTAGAGGTGTTGGGGTTTGTTGAGGTGTATAGGAAGATTGAGGAGGAAGAAGAACGTGTCCTAACGTCACCTTTCATGTAACATACGTCCGTACGGAAATGGCTTCTATCACAATGCAGTGTCCCTGCAATTAATCAACATGCTTAGAGTTTAGAACTTAGAATCATATTGGAGACATATTTTATTGTCTCCACATGATCGAGACCTGTAGAATTATTGAACTAAATAATTTATTACTCACTAATCAACATGTAAAATTATAGATGTTAGCTAAATGATTCTACTATGATGAAATTTATAAAATCCACTTGTTAAAAAGACAAAAGACAATTTCCCCATTCATAAGTCTCAACCTCAGGTTTCTCATTTAATTAATTTATTTATTTATTTTCATTTTATTATAAATGTGTTACTTTCATCTCGTAGTCAATCGCATGTCATCACGAGAAAACTAGCAATATACTGATTCGTTGCAAAAAGAGTGTAAAACAATACAAAGATTATTACAATAGGAGTTGAAAAGCAAAGAAGAGTCAGAACAAGAACTTACGTGTACAACTAATATTATACATTTGATGTATGATGCATCTCATAAATAATGAAGGTGCTTAATTATCACAAACTCAAATTGTTAGGTTGCTCACTCCATAAGCTCTTAAATTGTTAGTGTGTTTGGATGTGTGTTTTTTTACATGGGTATTTATGGTTTGACTACTTTTTTTTTCGGTATTTTGACAATGAGGAACTTCCTTCCACCTCAAACGTGGCTAAATATCCAATTTATAATCATTTAATTTTTTTTTATTTATTATCTTTTTTTCTTGTTATTCTTTGCATTACGAATAATAAATATATGCAACATGTAACCTCTGTGTATTGAAACTTATTAAGAAGCATGACACTCATATGGGGTTTTTGCTTAGGAAAATAGTCAAGAATATTAATATATTTTTCCCGATATGTATTACTCCTTATGTTGCAAGACTTTTGAAAATAGAAAAAGTCATTTACATAAATGGATAACGAACCAAATGGATTTGTACATGTACCTAAATAAGCTTTAAAGATTAATCTCGTACAATTCAAAGAACCACAGTTACATGTTTCTTGAAGTAGTTACCAGTATAATTTTTCTTATCAATTGCAATATTCCTTGAATGTATAAGGTAATTATTTATAAAATTACACTTATTTAATTGGGTAATATCATGTGGTTTGGCACTTTGGCTATTGAGTTAATCATTATCTTATGATCTGATAGATATGAGTAGTGATTATCTAGCTCTCTCAAAAATGTGAAATGGATGTAATTTTAACAGATTGTACAAAATCTACTTGGAAATATGACTTCTTCAAAACATATGAAACCAGGTAATTATGAGAAATGATAGTACGACATATAATCTACCTGATTGATATGGAGATCTACATAACACCATGAGTATGCAAGTGTATAACCAAATAGCGTATACGTACCCTACATGAATTACTAGTACAGTAGTACTATACATACTCAGTATATGACTTTTAGATCCGCCACTCTACCAGATAAATTCCAAAGAAGAAAACAAATGCATGGATAACATTGATGTCCAAGAAACAATACTAGGTACATTAAAAGCGTATGTATGACCTAAGAACCAGGATATACTCCGGTAATTAGGAAATAGTCACCTAACGAAACTAACTAAAGGACCCACAACAGGATAAGAAGAAACTTACCATTAGAAACTGAAGAAGAAATCACAGGATTTGAACCCACTTCTTCAAGTAACACAACTTTGTCATATGGAGTGTTATCTTCCTCTAATGAACCACCAACTACAAAATAGCAAAATTATTGACATGAAACAGAGAAAAACAGAGTCATTACACACCATAAAAACATAAAAATGGGGTTCAAATAAATATATATAAACTTCTTGTCACATATAGAGCAATTAGTACAAGTGATTTTTGTCATATATCTAGTTTGTTTACTTGAATAATGTGTAGTTTATCAACTAATGAACCACTAACTACAAAATAGCAAAATCATTGACATGAAACAGAGGAGAACAGAGTCATAACACACCACAAAACACAAAAAGGTTGAGTCAAATAAATATATAAAACTTGTTTTAACATAAAAACCATGATTAATTTAACACTAATTACTTACAGATGATGTAGGAAATGGAGAAAGGGAACCCAAAGATGAGAGAAACCCAGATAAGGCTACAACAGAGGAAAGCAAAACAGAGGAGAGAGAAAAGCTTAGACTTGGTGGCTCTTTTGATCAACTTCAACTCTTGCTTCATATTCTTCTTCTTTGTGACAATTCTTTCATCAACTTTTCTTAACTCAAAATGGTAATAATACTTTGGGTATTTCACCATCTTCAAAATTTTCTTTCTTCTCTTTCTTCTCTCTTCCCAAATGTGGGAATGCTCTGTTTTTGTCTCTGTTTTTATTCTTCTCCTTTTAATGGAAAAACTACAACAGCTGGGTTTGAGTTTTGTACAGTGTTTTGAATTTATGAACCCCACCAAATTTAATATAAATAGAGGTTTATAAGAAACTAATTACTTTTATTGGTCCAGCTGGAAAATTCAACACAAATATATAAGACCTAGTAGTGGCATGTGTAGTTTGAACAGGGGATGAGAAAGATTAACAAGTAAGAGGGAAAAAATGGATATATATGTTTAATGTAAAATGCTGATAATTGTGTGGGGATTTGTTGGAAATGATTATAATATTATAAATTATTGGTGGGTCTTTGTTATTTTTGGGATAATAAAAAGAAAAAGGGGGATAACTTAGTTTTCTTGTGGATTTGGGTTGAATTTTTGAGGTTGATAACTTGAAGATGTTTACCTTCTTTTCCTTTGTTACAAGCAAAGGGGGAATTAATCCTTGTTAAAGGAAGAGCTCCTAAAAGTTGCAAAAAGGAAGAGAGAGAAAGAAGGGTGTACTTATACCTTGCAATTTACATTTTTATGAAGAAAAAGTATGTTGGTGTTATTAAAATAAAATAAATAAAAGATCTAATAGTAGAGTATGATTTTCAAGAAGTGATTAGCTTCAACTTAACTCATTGGATTGATCATAAAGGTTACTAGGTTTTTGCCTTTACATATATTTGCTCCACCAAAGAAACAATGTTAATATTGATTTAGTGATAAAATTATGATCAACAGTTGTAGCTTTTACCCTTCTCAAAAAAGTGGCTTTTGGGGAATTTCTTAGCATTAAAGTAATGATATATTTAATGGGATACATGAAGTAATCCTGGGCTAGAAATGTATTAAGCCATTCAATGAAATAATTAGTGAAGTGAGCTAATACCACTTTTTATTTCACCAGTACTATTTTTTGAGTCTTTAGTGCTCTTTTTTTTGTCACTAATGTCAATTTGAGATACATTAGTTAGTTCAGCAATAACAGCTTTTTGGTCACCAATACCAATTTTTAAACCAACGGTACTAATGATCTCATATATGAGGCCGCCTGATATAATATTTTTTTTGAACTACAAATACTTCTCCATTTAGATCCCGATACATTAGTATTGCATGTGGATGGGTAGATCGGTTTGTTTCAAATGTCATGAATTTAATTTTAATTTAATTCTAGAATCTTAATATTGCGATTGAATTTCAATTTCCTTGTCTGTTGAATAATTTCAACATTTTTTTTTTTATCTTGAAACTCAAATAAATTACTTTGGACTTGATATAAGACTATATCATTTATGGAAATTTAAAATACATAGAGTAAAAGAACTACTTACAATGTAAGACATATTTCCACATTATTAACAAGGTTAAGAGCAAGATTAGAGAGAGAAACAAAATTGAATACACATCTCTATCTTGGTGATGTCATATATCACAATTCACAATGATCACAATCTGATTAATCCATCCCTAGCTGGCTTAACAACTAGGATCAGTTCAAACATGCGACCATCTTATCTAACTACTCTATACAGTAGAAAAGATTCAAACATGCGACCAATTTGATATATCCTGGTCCACTGTTCCTCATTGGCACATCGCTGACTTTTTCTCAAACACAAATTATCATATCAGGCGGATAGTACTGGTGGCCTGTAAAATGGTACTGGTAAGTCAAATATTTGTACTGACAACCCAAAAACTAGTATTACCTTTTTGCTCAATCAATGTCACTCTAGTACTGATTTTTACTTAACCAGTACCACTTTTTGTTTGTCCAATACTCGCCTGATATATCAGGCCGCCTAACACAAGAGTTATTGCTTCTCAAATCCATTCCGAAGGCTCTTCACTCGGTCAATCGCTATTTCCACACATTTTTAATGAGGATTTTTTTTTTTTTTGATACCCCTTAACTTTGACGTAATACCTGTATTACCACAAGCATAGTCATTACACAAAAATGCATTGTAAGGGTATTATAATCATTTTAAGGCATAATGGTACGCCGGTCACTTTGTTGAAAGTTCGGGGGTACCACAAGCACATTCTAAAAGAATGGCTACCACAAGCATTACATTATAGTTCAGGGATACCCCAGAAAATTTCCGTTCTTTTAAACACTACGTTTTGTATAAGGCACTTTGCAATGAAACGAAAGAAGCACATACTAAACAGATGGAGGGTCGATGATGCAAATTCAGAATGATGTACATATATAAATCACTGCAAAATCAGAACAATACGGGAGTATATAATTCATACTATGATGTTGCAAATACATAGCGCATTGTTTCTGGTGTTGTTAATGTGCAAAATAGAGAACAAAACGAAGATAGTGCTCTTTTTCCATTCCCAGTGCTCTTTTGGATTCATTTCCCGCCAGTTACCTGAAGTAATTTTTGACAGGACTAGTAATCTTCATTCTCTCTAAATGCACTGAAAAACAAGATATAAAACTTAGTTATAGGAGTATATGGTACTTGCATTGAAGTCGCACAAAACAAACCCATTCTCCAACTCCAATAGAAAACATATCATTTCATGTAGCTACTAGCTAACATACCTTTACAAATATACCATACATTGAGAAATGTTCCTTAGCCACATCAAAGGAAAAAGGAAACTCATCATTGGCAACACCATAAAAAAAATATCGTACGTAAAGAAGGAAAATTTAATTTCTTACCAAATCTGTGTAAAAGTTTGTCGGTTTTTCTATCCTATGTCCACATGATAACGACAACATAGTTTCTATTTTATTTTTAAAAAAAATTTAAATCATATCCCTTCTTTTTAGTTATTTCACCAATAGAAGATAGGATCAAAACATATAAGAGATGTTATTTATCTTATGCCCAGTGTGGGTATAGGATAGAAAACCCATAAATAAAATTACTCCTAAGTTAGCTATAAATCAACTATAAATCTCCAATAATTCATTATATATTGAATAGTTTAACGATTAGACGGTTGCACAAGAGTGTTACTCCATTTTTTATTGTGTAAGTTCAAAGAAGAATTCACTTTGTCTATGTTGCTAAACTTTGGTTCATTTCACCTACAAGTCTACAACGACCTCAACTGAATGGTGACTGAATGAATAATAAAATGTGAGAGAAATAGCTTGCTACCTTAACCTCGAGCTGAACTAAAGTGACAATTGAATGTCAATTGTAAAATGACACACCCTAACCCCACTTCCCAAATGGAGTTCAGTTAGGCTGTATCATAATAAAGGAGTTTTTTTGTGGGGAAATCCCTTATAAAATGAACTTTTTGGAAAAAAAAAACCCATTTTAAAATTTTTATTGTGGGGAACCCTCTTATAAAAACAAAAAGACATGATGAACACTTCTTAAGTCATTTTTCGACCATTTTAAATGTGATTTTGACCAATTTATCCTTAGTCTTTAAACATATATTTGCTTAAATTATGCAACATGTAATGAGGGTAGATAGATCAAAACTTAATTTAAATTGGGCGAAAAACGACTTAAAAGTGTGTCCGTCACATATTTTGTTTTTATAAGGGAGTTTCCCATACAAAAAATTATAAATCTTTTTTTTTTTTTCCAAAAAAGTCACTAAGGGATTCCCCACGAAAAAATCCTTAATAAAGCTGCACAAACTTGAATGTTTAGTTCTCGTTCGCTTCAATCACTCATCGCTTTCACTCTTTATTACTTCGTCTTACCTCGGTTGAGCTTCAATGGCGGATGCTATGTCTTCTCCTCTCATCAGCTCATGCTCTTAATCTCATCCTTTGTGGTAAATGGTAATGTCTTTCATCTCCTAATTTCGTTTTTTCGTTTTTGTAAATTTCCTATATATAGTAAAGTAAATCCCTAATATATCATGTCTCTGAATTCAATTGAATGCCTGATTCAATTCATTCTGTACTTTAAATCTTTCGTTAATTTCAAAATACTATATTGTGCTAGCCTTACATTCCTGTTCTCTGTGCAGTAATTGTGTGAATTATCATTTACCCACAAAAAAAAAAGGAAAAATTTCATTTTGGGTACCTGACGTTAGGCCTAATTGCAATTTGGGTACCTGCCTTTTCAATATTCTCATTTTGGGTACATGAAGTTTTAAAAACTGTCTCATTTTGGGTCATTTCACTAACGGCGTTAAAAACTCCGTTAACATGCTGACATGTCATCAATC